>JAHWFO010048558.1:660890-680376 GCA_023313115.1 Rhysida immarginata | reverse complement strand
CCCCCCAGGTCTGTTAAGCTTGGATTTAACTCGTATGGCATAGTAACTCATGCTAATGGGCATTAATTTACCTGATATAATTATTTAAAGTTAGTTATGTAGGCTATTGATGTATATATACAAATTCGGACAGTCGATATTCACGTAGTCAATGCGGTTATGTCTGATAGATTGCAATGCTAAACGTCCCGGGTTCGAATCCTGCTACTTTCCCAGTTTCATTTGATTTAATTTCTTAAATTTGTTTTTGAACAAAGTATATGTGAAAGTAATATTAATTATTAAAAGCGTATTTTTATAATTTTTTTGCATATTATATTTCATTTGAGGAAGATAACAAATTATTTATTTTTAATAAGTTATTATTATTATACAGGGTGGATACAAAAATGAGCCCCCACCTTTTATTTTCGTAACCGAATCAGATATGTCAATTTTGATGAATTCAATGAATAGTAAGTTGGAGTGACCTAAACCCATGGTGCACTTTTCATTATCCCAAATATGCAAATTAGGACACCTTCAAATCCTATCTTAAAAACCGTAACAGATACACGAAAAATTTCAATTGAAAACTTGTTTAGCATGGAATTCCGAACAAAACAAAAAAAATTCCAAAATCCGATGAACGGATCACCAACAATCACATTTTGAATTCATTACAGTCGAACCTCGATTTTATCACTCTCTAAATTGTCACTATCTCGTTTCTGTCACCCTACAACGCGTTCCCCATGGAATTCGATTTTGTCACATTTCCTCTATTCTGTCACCTAAGGAAAGGTTTTCACTATGTGCGTATTAAGGCACATGCGTGTGTTTCAGTTTTAGTTTCGATATTCCTGTATAGCAGCGCTGCTGTATTAGAATATTCCTTTCACAAATTTATCCTCCTGATAATTGTGAAACATCATACATTTTTACTGATAAAGAGCAGCCTCCACTTCAGCAGGTACAACAGAACAAACTGCACTAACTGATGATGCCGATGATGACAGTGAAGAAGATGAACCAGAAACTGGACCAATTCCGACAACAGCCGAGATGTTAGGAAGCCTAGAGCAAATGGAGAAATTTTTTAACGCCAAAGAAGGCAACTTGTCGGATTTACTGCTGATTAAAACACTTCATCAGTCTCAAACAACAACAAAAAAAAAAAAAAATCAAAAATCACTGATTATTTCTAATTGTATACTTTCAATTAGAATGCTTTTTTCCAACTTTTCTAGTTTTTCTATAACTTTTTCTAACTTTTTTTTTCAAAGTTTTCTTTCAAACTCTAAATACAATATACGATGCTAAATTATAATTTTTAATTTAACAAATTTTAATTCTTAATATGCAACAAACAAATGTTACTGCATTACCAAAATTTAAAATAGAAATAACAGTTGCTTTGTGTGTTTAATTGACAGGGTGAAATGTTTTACAAATAATGTTACTGTACTTTTTTTTAAGTTACTATGTGCAATAAAATGTATGTCACAGTCATTATATAATAGTAGTTTTTATTTCTACAGATAGAGAGAAACATAATTTCTAAAATACATAATATTTCAATTTTGTCATCCTTCATTTTTGGGTCCCAACAGGGTGATAAAAAAGAGGTTCGACTGTAGTTACCTCCCTAAGCACTTCATAAAGTCATTTGAATATTTAACATGCAAATCAAGAAATTACCAAAAATTACCATAATAACATTCACTTTCATGAGGAAAAGCAAATAAAAGACATGTGTCAGCATACAGAAGACAAAACAATTCCAAGATGGCAAGCTACACATTCCTGAAATGGTCAATATGACACTATTTGTAATTGTGCTTGTAATCTTGGAAAACAATGCAATTTAAAAGGTTGTAAACATGGGCAAACCTCATGTTTCCAACTTTCATGAACATCACAGGTACTTGGTTTTCATTTATACAATATTTTTTGGCAGTTAAACACAGTGCAAAGTCTGCCTGTACTTGATGCGAAAGGCATTTTAGTAACAAAAGCTGCGACCGTTCGTCGAAATCGCAGCTGCTTAATGGAGGCGACCACTGGCGCCAACTGGTGGTCATCAAGTGAAATGCGCCAACTCGAAATTGAGGATAATAAAGAAAAATGGAGCATCCTAACATAATTTACCAAATTCCATGCACCAATTATAAACACTTTACACAGGACAAACAAAACGACATTACAAACATGATTAAAGGAACCTGAATGGGATTTAGAAATAAAGATAAACAGATCCCCTAGTAAACCACTGTATTAATGAAAATCATATATTAGACTGGAACAAAAACAAAAATCATTGGTAAAGAAAACTACTGTACAAAAGAAGAATAATAAAAGAAACCATTAACATCATTTCAAATGAAAAAAAATTTGGCCAAACCATCAATAGACATCGACAAAAAATGGAAATTACTATTAAAAAAGTAAAACATATTTACATAATACATCACATTTATAAACAAAATATCTCAATACACTGTTTTCTTATTCCATTGTTACATTATATTGTTTCAACTGATATTTTAGTTTCAAAATATCACTTCAAAATAAAAGAAACTGAAGATGAGATAAATATCTCGAAAACGTTCTTTATGAGTTATATAGTTTTCCAATTATTCTTCCTGTCATCGATCCTTCACATCATCAAGACTTTGTTTTTATGTAACTTTTCCTTCTACTTTGTCTCGCCAAGCTGTCCTTTCAACTAAGTTTTCTACTGTCTCTTTCAGATGTTCCTCCTTGTCATAGTTTATTCCAACCAGCATCTTATAACCACTTTCCCATAACCCAAATCAAAACTTTTGCATATTTAGAGGAAACACAGCACAATGATGTTATTACATTTTTTCCTGTAATTGATTTTTTGTCAAGCTTTTACTACATTGTATGTTGGTTTGTTAACTTCCACTTTAGCTAAAAAAGGATTAAATATTAATACAGTTTACCGTAGCTAATATATTTGAAAATGAAACTCATTCAAAACTTTTGCATATTGAAGCATTTATTCAATAACTTTTGCATAAACAAACAAAAACTAAATAATAAACAATCCTATTGAGTGGGATAACCTTCAGATTGAATGACTGTCTGACATCTTTTTGGCATTGATTCAATTACTGTAATTCTTTGCATCTTGCACAGGGTTCTCCCCAGACCCTTTTGAACGGGCCCAGTTGATTTTGGTGGCCGCCTGGCTGAATACTCGAAAAAATGCACACCCTTGCATAATATCTTATTTGTTTTTAATTTTTGCCTGCCCAGCTATTTTATTTTTCCATCCACTTGATAAAATTTTCTGGAGAGAACACTGTTGCAACGGGATATTTATCCCAAACATTCTGGATGATACGTTTCAGCTCATCTACAGTTCTTGGTGAAGGAACCACATGCTGAATTGTTTGTTTCATCTCACCCTATACAAATTCAATTGGGTTAAGATCGGGCGAATTGCCAACCTAAGGTAAAACGTTTCTTTCATGGTTGTGAAGCCATTCTTTAGTGGATTTTGATGCATAACAAGGTGCTAAGTCTTCTTGAAAGATGAAATTACTGTCTGGATGAAATTACTGTGATTCATGTCCCACGTGATGAAATTTAAAATAACTTCAAAACTGCGTCAATCTTATAATTTTTCTACTTAAATTTTATTTAATTAATATCTATTTATTATTGTTAACAGTAATCACTTACAAAAAATCTTTGGATATTAGTAAATATCACTGAATAAAATAAGGAGATTTAAACTGGCTCACTTCGCATGCTGCCATTTTGAATAAATTAACGAACACTGCCATACTCCCCTTAATTTTCCCACTTAAATTTTATTAAATTAATATACATTTATTATTGTTAACAGTAACCACCTATAAAAAATGTTGGATATTTATAAATATCATTAAATAAAATAAGGAAACTAATTTAGAAGTTGAAAAACACAGCTCACTTCACATGCCTCCATTTTGAATAAATTAATGAACATCTAAAAGGAAAGCCTGTGCCTGAAAATTCATACATTGTCACATCATCATAAAAAGGCATTGTTAATCCTATTTCTACCAATAAGCCCTAAATTATGACTACCTGTACAGTGCGTTTCAAAAGTTTAGGATATCCCAAACTTATTACTCGTCAGCTCGATAACAGCGCCTAAAACTCTAGATTCGTAAAAGATACCAGTTTTATTTTTGGAGAATTTAAAGAGCTTATGTTAGTGTATGTATTCACCAAATGCCAAACAATTATCATGCAAACAGAAATATTTATTCACATAAGTCTGAGACGTAGCTTGTCTCAAAATTAATTTTTTTGTTTCAAAAGTTTGGGATATTGTACAAAAGGTTTTAAGAACCATCACTACCTGCAAAAATAGACTATACCATGATGCAAAATATTTAAATTAACGGACAAATGCACTTTTCGAGACAGGGTTATGGGTTTTACGTAGCTACAGTATGCGCATTTGTTCTCAACAACAAAGCAAACAACTACATGGGGAAGACACCTCAAGTTTCCGAGGAAGACAAAAACAAAATTATATACTTACACTCAAAGGGTCTGAAACGAGTAGACATTGCAAAGAAAGTGAACAGATCACAAAACACCGTGAGCCGCATCCCGAAAAAATGGCAGGAAACCAAGAGTGTGCATGTGAATCATCGACCAGGTCGTCCAAAATCGCTAAACACCCGTGATTTAAGGACACTAAAGACGATTGTCAAGAGCGACAGAAGAGCAACAATTAGGCAAATTGCATCAGCATTGTCCCAGAAGATTGGGAAGAGCATATCCCACTCCACAGCACACCGACGTTTACGGGATCTGGACCTCACATCACAGACCGCAACTAAGAAGCCACTTCTGACGACAGTTCAGAAGAAGAAACGTCTGGACTGGGCCAAAGAACATGTAAACTGATCGCTGCTGATGTGGAGCAAAGTATTGTTCAGCGACGAATCAATGTTTTGTTTGGATTTTAATACCAGAAACAGAGTGTGGAGAACATCTCAGGAAGCTGGCCATCCATCCTGCGTCAATCGTTTTGCAAAGTATCCTGCCAAGGTGATGGTTTGGGGATGTTTTAGTAACTCTGGAGTTGGCAAACTATGTGTTATCAATACCAACGTTAATTCTGATGTTTACTGTGAAATGCTGGAAGGTTATCTGATTCCAAGCATCGAGTCACTTTTTCCAGATGACGACTTCATTTATCAGCAAGATGGTGCACCCGCTCATACATCGAAGAAAACAAAGGCGTACTTGAGAGATAAGAACATTCAAGTCTTGGATTGGCCTGGTAACTCTCCAGATTTGAACCCCATTGAAAATATGTGGGGGATAATGAAAGGTCGTGTGAGGAACTAGAGCCCTAAAACAAAGTCAGAATTGGTACAATGTATTCGCGATGTATGGGGTGAAATTGACACAGAGTATTGTAGAAACTTAATTTCCAGTATGCCCAAACGTTGTGAGGCAGTAGTTCGTGCAAAAGGGGATTTCACGAAATGGTGAAAAAAATATCCCAAACTTTTGAAACAAAAAAATTAATTTTGAGACAAGCTACGTCTCAGACTTATGTGAATAAATATTTCTGTTTGCATGATAATTGTTTGACATTTGGTGAATACATACACTAACATAAGCTCTTTAAATTCTCCAAAAATAAAACTGGTATCTTTTACGAATCTAGAGTTTTAGGCGCTGTTATCGAGCTGACTAGTAATAAGTTTGGGATATCCTAAACTTTTGAGACGCACTGTAGTCATAAATTTTCAGTGCATAGGCTTTCTTTCTTGGAAGTGTTGTCAGGGTTACTGTACACATCGTCGAATCTCACATCATCGAATCGGCAAACCTCACTTCATCGAACCACATATCGAAATCAGGCTACATTTCATCGAATACTTTTAAAAATATGGTCCATGGAATAGGGGAATTTTTTTTCTAGCACTCTACCAAACCTCCACAGAGTAGTTGTAAACAACTACCAATCGATATATAACAAGTGGTTGATATTAAAAATTTGGTACTTTTTAACATCGAATATTGTTGGGTTTTTTTTGTTAATTTATTGAGTGAATAAAGGGAAACATCTATTTTTAAAAACATCTGAACAAATATTTTTGAAATTCCATATACTGTTATAACTACACATCTGTAAGTTAAACAATATCAACAACATCAAAAGACAGAATAATTGAACTTTTAAAATTGTTTTTTTTTTTAAATAAAATTTTTATTTGAATTTTTTAGTTGGATCTGAATTCTTTTATTTCAGTTCACAATAACAGGGTGACTAGCGACTGGGAAAAGTCAGGGAATTTTACAAAATCAGCAAAAATATGCGAAATAGGAATGAAAAATTTGAAAAATATCAATAATATTCTATCAAGATAGTTTTTTTTTGCTGTTCGGCCTCCACCTTAGAGGAGAGCCATTCGTGAGAGAGAGGCACGGATCAGAGCGGTGTTTGTAGATTGTGCCAACCGGAGTGTCTCAGACTATCTTCGAGGCATGGCCAGAAATTTTCTACTGTAAGAATTAAAATAATAAATAAAAACATTGTGCAATATGAAATGATTTGTTTTTGTGGTATTACGTATATTTATTAAATAATAAAAGTAAATTTTTATTAACGGGAAAAACGAAAATTTATTAACAAAGAAACTCGCAATAGAGCTACGTTTTTACCGCAACGAAACATGCTGTTTTGCGTTTTTACCGCTTAGCGCGCTACTTCATGACATAGGTAATGAATTGTCTGCATTATTGCATGTAGTTTTTTTTTTCAGTTTTAATTATGTTTTATCGATTGACAGCTTTTTGATAAATAAAACGTAATTTTCGATCATTAATATAATTTTCCATATCAATAAAATATAGCAGGGTTCGTACGGGTCATGGAAAACCTGGAAAGTCCTGGAAAATCGAAAAAAAAATTCCAGGCCTAGAAAAGTTTTGGAAAAGTCATGGAATTTTATCTTTGATCAAGAGTACGAACCCTGTATAGTTTCATTCAAAAAACAGTGTTTCATAATGAAAAATAATTCAAAAACATAGTTCCACATCAACGTAAGTCATATTGCCCTCCTCCAACCATCCCCGTGGGCCGTGGTTTTTCGAGTAAGTGAAATTCGATGATGTGAGGTTCGATGATGTGTGCGTTCGATGATGTGTGCATTCGATGATGTGTGCGTTCGATGATGTGAGGTTCGATGAAGTGGGCTGTACCGGTTGTCAGAGACTATCAATAAGCCACTCTCCCTCTTCCCTTGAATGGAACTTTATAAACATTTTTCACTTTTCTGTAATGAACTCATGATGTTTTCCACTCCCCCCCCCTTCTTTGTTCTTTTTCTGTATATTCTTGCCTATTTTATTTCTCACGACAAGTCAAAAATGGTGACTGCATTATACAAGAGGATAAAATTTTTACTGGTTTTTTGGGCTCTGAAAGTGGAATCGCATTATACAAGATGCGCATTATAGTAGAATATTTACGGCAATCATTTTATTATAATTCATTATATGATTCAACTGTGCCCTGGAATTTTATAATAAATTCGTAATTTTAGATATTGCTAAGTTTCTCCATTCCAGATACAAAAGCTTTCTAAAATGACGCATACTGTTGATTATTAATAAATTTGCAATTAATTATGAAGCTTTCAAGAATTCAACAAATGCAGTTTGAAGTTTTAGTCGATAATAGAAAATTTCTTATAAGCATTTTTTATAGTCATGTTTTCACCCACCCCCCTCCTTTGACAACACCTATAGATAATCATTCTTTTTATTATATTTTATCATTTACTTTTAAAATTTGAAGGGATATATAGTAAGGAAGTGTATCTGAAAAAAAAAATAGAAAAAAAAAAATTAGCAATTTATCTGTAACAGAATTTCAGTTATATGCATTTAAATTTTGTAATGTGTTATATTGAACTGATGGAGTTATTATTGGCCTAATTCGGCCTGGTTCACTGGGAAAAGGTTAAGGCTAAAAGGATAACAGTAAGATGCGATATTAAAATCATTAGACTCAAGCGTAACAGTTGATTGAACAGATGAAAACTGATTACAAAATGCCTTACAGATCTTAAATTTTGGAATAAAATTCTGTCTAGCTTCAAGGAAAAGCTCAGTTATCACTTTAATATCATTATCAATATCGGATTCTGCAGAAATTGCTGACCAGTCAGCCTTATGTAAGAAATTGTAGAGCCCTAGACAGTCAGCATTCCGATATGCCAACCTTCAGATATGATCTTTTTGATTTACCTGGCGGATTCACTTCAAAAGAGAGATATGGGTGATAAAGATCAACCTGAAGTGCCAACGCATCACTAACCTGGACATCAAAAATTTGTACGTTAGCGAAGATAAGATCCAGCATATAATTTTTATAATTTTGATGCACATGCCAAACCCAGAAGAGTGTTAAAATCCATAATAGCATCCCAACACTGCTTGACTTGACAAGATGCTCCAATGTATTTCTTTGTCGGCCAATCAATTTGAAGCATATTAAGGCATATTAAAGTTACCTAAAAGGATAATTTTACACTGTTCTTTTATAAGCACCTCTGCTAAAGTCTGAAAATAAACAACAAATTTATTGGTGTCTACAGGTGGTGGTGCATAAAAACAGCTAATGAGAAGGGAAATCTCTTCGTAGATAGTATCTGCATCCAACACAATCCTGATCCAATTCAAGGTTTGTATAACAAATAGGATTGAAGGCTTTTATAGGCAATAAGCTTTCTCCACCCCAGCCTTCAGTTCAAAGTGTAAATCCATCATTACGGAAGACCTGGAATGTATCCGGAAAAATACGAGGGGTTACCCAAATTTAACTGGAATTGTGGTGTTGATAGCCAGGCGCTAGTATTACAGACTTTTCCCGCTAGGCGAGTGTAGGCCGACACTTCCTCCGTCGTTATGCCAAGCGGCGAATTCTGTTTGCACAACACCCCTCACATCAAAAAACGTCGTGCAAACAAAACAGTCTTTACATAACAGCTCACAGAGACTGCACAAGCTTCCCTAGCAATGCCGCTTGGCTTAATAATGGAGGAAGTGTTGGCCTACACGCACCCAGCAGGAGAAGTCGGTAATACAAGCGCCAGGCTATCAGCACCACAATTTTGGGGTTTTTTTTGGATACCCCCTCATAGATGAAGATTTAATATCTGTATACAGCCAAGCTTCAGTGAAAACAATAAGATCAAAATCACAAATGATAGTTTCCAAAAATAAGTTATGATATTTAGTTCGGAGACCTTGAACATTCTGGTAATAAACACTAAATCTTGAAGTGTCATCACCGTTAGGAATAAACTTACAAATAAAATCACCACTATCCATTATGTTCGGAATTATTCCTATTTTCTTCTTCAACGTTTACTGGGACATCGTAAATATTTTATCAGGTCTATGTATAACTTCACAGTTATAACCAAGAATACTTGGAGATTTATTGTCAATTACACCAAGTTCAATGAAAGTAACAAAGTCAGGTAGCTGATTTTGAGTCAACCAATTCACGACTACAGTATACTTGAAAAACAAGCTTTTCACATTCAGACAGACATTATGATTTAAATGACTGTCTCAATGGTATAAACAGGCTTTCACCCTCCATAACACTCACCATAAAATTATCATCCTACATACATGCCTCCTCTAACCACTGTTTTTCAAACAAAATCGCAGCATTCAACCAAAGCTCCATACAGCCACCAACATTCCAATAACAGAAGATAAGAAAAAAGACCAACTGATAAAACAAATTAGCTGACTGTAATGGATACCATGCAAGTGTGATTGAGAGTAGTTTAAGAAGAAAAGTATTCATGAAATCTCCACATTAAGCTGAACAAAATTAATTATTTATTTCTCCTGTACAACAAGACCTTATGTACAGATTCAATGGAAGATTTAAAATCAATATTGGATTCTAAAAAAAATGGAAATTTTTAAAGCACTTTTTAATAGATTATTAAATGCTGACGAAAGCCTTACTGACCTCTCCAATTGGTCCACAAATATTTCCAATATAAAGTAATTCCATTCCCCAATTTTTTGTGATTGAGTTCCAAATGACCAATCATGTAACACTGATTAGTCAGTGGTCCTCACCCACAGTTCCCATAATTTTACCAGCAGAAGGCAGCGCTTTGTTTTTCTTGGGTGTAAAACCCTTACGCTGCTAATCTATACTGCTTAGTTGTGTCTCGGGAGTGAAGTAATCCAACCACGTTTCATCACACGTGATGGAGCATTTAGGATTCGAGTATTATAGTATAACTACAAATGTAATTCCAGAATAATTGGTTCCGTTTGGCATGATGCCCACAGGCCAGACGCCTTCTGAATTGAAAAACAGCATTGTCTTAAATTTTCCCGCTGCTCCAGAAATGCATCTCCATAGTTTCAATAACGATTCAAGTACCGTTCACAGATCAACCTGCATGCCTTCTGATCAAATGTCAAATGTCGGGGCATCCATCTTGCAGACACCTTATGGAAAAATAAATGCATTGTCTCCATACTGCCAACACTGATATTGACTGTATGCGCTATGCTACAAACTGTCAATCACCGGTCTTCACGGATTGTTGCGCAACAAGCGTGATCTTCACGGAACTGTTGACACCATTCATAAACTGTTGCCCATGACAGTGTTTCTTCACTATACCATGCTTGCAGCTTGTCAAATTTCTGCAGGTTTCACCTTCTCCTTCACATTAAATTTCAATATACAACGCTGTTCTACAACAACAGATACACTACTTGCCACCATCTTTCTTTACACTGCAACGCATGCACCAAACGTGTCGCAAAGGATCATGATTACTCGTAAGGAATCATCATCTGTCCAGCAGAGGTTATGCAGCACTACATTGCTTCATTAATTTTAAATGCAAGAATATCTTTGTCAACCCTGAATGGCCCTCATATAAGACTTTTTATTGTTATGAAGAAACCTGTATCTATTGGATTTTTTCCCAGTGGTCTTCACAAAAAACAAATTAAGGTTTCACTATACAGCTCAAAATTTCTGGCAAATCCTAGGATATTTTATCCAGAAATGCATATTTTAAACATGAAAAAAATGTATACCCCGATTTTTTTTGCTTACAAATTTATACATTATGGGGCAAAGTATTCAAAATATTTACAGTTTTATAAATTGTCAGAATTTCATGCATTTGATTAAAAACTTCAAGCTACTAATTTATGCTAATAGTAGTTTAACTAATAATGTTTAGGTTATTACCTTAAGCATTTCAGATGCTTCTTTCCGTCGAACAGCTATATGCTCAGATTCTTGTAATAAATCAATAAAGTGTTCATTTTTATACAGGTGAGTAACAAGTTCACTCTGCAAATTATCCTTAACATGGTTAACCAAAAAATGCATTATAGCTTTGGGAACTGAATCCTGAATATTCTTCCGTACAATCAAAAAGTATGATCTAATTAAACGTTCTGAAATTTCACGAAGTAAATATCATGTCAATACATAAAGAACTTTAAAAGGATTATATTTTTAATTTTAAGTTTAAAAATGATATATATTTTTTAATCTGAAATCATACTGTACCGATAACATCACAATCCCTCTGTTCTCGAGGAGAGAGCTTGCGACTTGATTGAATTGGCTAATAAAAAAAAGAAAAAAAAATATTAAAACACATAAATTTACACCCAAATATATACACAAATAAAATAAACTTAAGTAAATCGACATAGTAAATTTTGGAGGAAAAGATAACATTTTATTAACAATTTGCTATTTGTAACGTTTATTTTAGGTATCTGTGGGAGAACCCTACATCATTTCAATTTATTCAGTGTTTTTCAATGCATCTTCAGGTCTATATCAAAAGAACAATTTGGTAAATATGGGGGTTAAAGGGAACCCCACAAAGTTGTTCAAAGACTCTTTCTTTTTTTGCATGCAAGCATAACTTGGAAGCGATGGCATTGCACGGCAGCAGCAGTGATCCAGAAGTGAAAAGTTCAAAAAACACGGCAATAAGAGGGGAGGCTAATCGTTAGCAGCAGTCGCCAAAGAATTGCAGTTAGAGCACTGTTATTAAGCATAAAACCTTGATTTTACTGTACAATTATTTGTCTAGAAATAATTTATGAGATGAGGTAAGCATCCATGAATATTATTTTTATTTAAAATTATAAAGCACTGTGATACATATCCCCACACCAATGCAATGTATTACTCTATGTTGCACATGAAGCCAGCTTCATGTTTGATTACGAATTACTTAATAAAATGAAATAATAAATTAAGGAAATGGTTATTAATTACTATACACATTTTTTACTGTAAGGCAATTAGCTAATTTTAATAATCTATTTTTAAAAACCAAGTTTGTTTAGAAACATGAGGATCCATTCAATTGTCGTCTGCTGTCTATTTCCTTGATTTCATGTGAAGTGGATTCGTGCTTATTGCTAAGTAGTGGAAGATAGCAGTTCCGTCAAGCGCATAAATAAACACAGACTGCTTTAACTACAAGTCCTTGTATAGCTAAGTGTGCTCAAATTTTTTTGTTTTCACACTATTTTGAAAAAAACAAAATTTCGCATTTTCTTATTTTGCAAGCATCTGTAGTAGCTTCAAATGAGTAACATATTTCAATTGGGTGGAAATCTGTGAGATACATGTTCGTGGGGTTACATTGTTAATTATTATTATTGGAAAATATGCAAGGAAAAATTCTGCGATCTGAATACTAATCAGAAACCACAAGCATCATGCTTGTCGCCAAGGATAGCCCAATTGGTAGAGGCGACGAGCATGACACTCGTAATTCCTGGTTTGAATCTAGGTCGTGAAAAAATTTCTACATTTTTGCCAGTAATAAGATTACCTTATGCTTAGAGCATTAACTCCAGTTTTCATTTATTAATTTCTTATAGGGCTTAATCATGAGAGAGTGGCAGTAGCCAAAAGTGATTCCACAAGGAAAAGTAAGACAAAACTGTTGTGTGGAATTGCTCGTAAAGAAGTAGAAATCTCTCTCTACGAAAAAAATCCAAATATGAAACACCGGCTATATATTTCGATGGCTCTGCTTCCATTCTTTACAGCAAGATTCAAACTGATCATAAAATTTATCTAACAATATAAATAATTAGGGGACTAAAAAGGATAAATGCCTAGAATAATTTTCATTGGCTGAGCTGAACAGAAGGAGCCATTCAGAGACAACACACAAAGAAGACAAGAGAAAATTCTAGAAAAATAAAGAAACAGAACAGAACAAGAGAAAATTCTATAAATCGAAACAGGAAAATTAAAACCTGAGATTCAATAAAGCGATAGAACAGACTTTGGGACTGGCCCCTTGTCAGCATTAAATAACTTATAGAAACCCTTTTATGCACGAGGCAATTAGGAAAGAAACCTCTGCTTGGTTATCAATGACCGACACTTGTGGACACAGAACTTTTATTATTACACATCAAAAACTGCAACATTGCATTGTTTTTCGACATAATCACTATTTAAATTCAGGAACATGTCATAACATCTTATAAGCAGCATCATGAAAATCAGTCATCATCGAATCACTGTTTCACATGTCTGAAGAGGTGGTATCACTTTGCATCAAAGCTCGGCTATAAGGGGAATGATCAAAAACATCCTAACAGAACTACTTCAAAAGTTCTTGGGTGCGTGTAGAGGTGTGCAGACAAGAACTATTATTTGGTCCCAAAACATTACAGAGTTTTCGATGAATCACAGATATGAAAAGCTTTTTCGCATACAGAAATCTTATCACTCCACATATAGCAGGATTTTCTATGCATTGTTCATTTTCAATTGTTCTAGCAGACGAGTCAACTGCAACACAACCACATCCTTCTACTACTACTTACTGCCTACTAAACTACTGTATATGCACCACAGTATAGGGACGCTATTAATGCTTATTTGTAGCACATCCACAATGCTGTTTTAATGATTTCTTGAATTGATAGACTTAAGTAACGTAAAAGTATCTAAGTTACTACTATTGTGATAGTCCATATCAGTGGTTATCACATAGGCCCAATGAGAACGAGACTGCAATTTCTTGCTGAAAATGTAATAATTTAGGCAAATGTTTATTGCTCTGTTTTTGGGGTTAATTTTCTAGTTGTAATCGTTCGGTATAGATTCGTTTTGTTTATCTGTTGCTATTAACTAAGAGGTGTCTTATATGATTATTAAGCTTGGGTGTTCTTTATTCTTTATTCATACAAGCACACTCCGAAGGAATAAAAAAAGAGGTTCGTAAGCAATGAGATTTAAAACATGGCAGCGAGACCAAAATCCAATCCATGAAATATTCTCCTTTTGTCTACAAATAATTCATTAAAATGTTGACAAGAAATATTGCATTTGTTTGCACTACATTCAATTGCCTTTCGTCTAAATTTCAATGGGAGATCGCATTTTAGGGAAAATGTTTGGCAAGGAAACTAGAGATTCGGTGTGGTATCTCAATTTTATACAGTCGGGTCTGTTGATAATAACCCGTTAACATCCATTCTCAAATAAAAGATGCTGGATGATTTCTTCCTCCAAACACTAGCTATTTCTGTTAGTAAGCAAGTCTTCGTAATAGTATCTAAAGCAGGTATTTTAATTTTGGTACAATACAGAGTTATGGAGGTGAATTTCGGCAATTTAAAGGCAGTACGGATGACATTGTTATATGCTGTGGGGACCCAAATCAAATTCGCCTTAATGGTGTTATCCCAGAACGGCGCACTGTACGAAATAATGGGAATTAGCATAGTCATTATAAGATGGCGCAACTCCTGCCTCGATGCAAAAGTTCTCAACCGTTTAACCAGATAAGTTTTCCGACGTAATATCATGACAATTTGATCAATAATTTCATTAAATCTGAAATGGGTGTCAAACACAATGCCCAAGACCTTGATAGATTGTTATCAAAACATGTACATTAATTTTGTTTTGTTGTTGGCGATCGCTGTTGCGCTGAATTGTTGTTGCAACAGGGGCTGCAATTGTTGGCGAACTGGCATGGTTTTCTCGGACGAGATTTCCGAGAAGATGATGTCAGTTTCCCAACGAGCCATTGTTAAATTTTTGCCTAGTTACTTGTTAGAACATCTTTTTGTGTTGCCTAAAGTTTGGTTCCAGGTGAGACTGTGAAGGAAGAGGCTGTATGTCATGCAGGCTGCAGCCAATGTTGAGTATTCGAAATGCTACTGATAAGCCTATTTCGAATTTTTGCCCCATTGCATAATGCTTCAAGAATGAAGCATCATTGCAATTATGCATAATTCTTTTAAACGTTAATTGAAAGTGGAGTTTGTAAACTGTTACTATCCCCGCGACTTGTCGACGTTCTCAAATACAGACTCAATGAAACACGAGAACAAACCGAGCAATGCGCCGTAGAAAGTAGTTCGTTATTGAGAGAGAACGTTATCCGGACAATGTAGATGACTGGTTAGGCGAGTTTGTTCGATGGCTGGGAGCAGTAGGGTACCTTACTTGTGTGAGCTTGGCAGTAAGCAAATCCTTGGGGTTACAATGGTTCTCCCCTGCATGTAAAAGAACCACGCAACG
Organism: Rhysida immarginata; assembly: GCA_023313115.1. Taxonomy (NCBI): domain Eukaryota; kingdom Metazoa; phylum Arthropoda; class Chilopoda; order Scolopendromorpha; family Scolopendridae; genus Rhysida; species Rhysida immarginata. The sequence continues at coordinate 664,757 of JAHWFO010048558.1, read as the reverse complement.
TGATGGTACATTGCGCATTGGTTTAGTAGGAGTAAGTTCTCTGTAACATAGTTCACAAAGCGAACGCCACGTGAGTGTATGTTCTCCCCTCATATGGTTACAGGTGTAACGTCGGTTTTGCCTGTGGGTTATAACTGAGCAGTATCTCTCAGAACCCTCTCAGAGAAAATATGATGTGTTTTGCCCTGATGCATTGTTGACATTATAAGAGTGTGTCAGCATTTGGATAACTGTAAATGTTGCTATTTGTAGTTAATAAGTTTCCTTTATGTTCTCGAGGTGCCCCTCTTAGATATTTAGAGATAACGATTAATTATTGATTCGTTGACAGTGAAGTTGCGGTGTTGCATGTGTGTACTGATTTTTCTTTGAATCTGAGTAGTAAAAAAAGATCAGAAATTAATTGTTTGTCTGGTTCTGTTTCGATGTCCTCCCTCGTTTTCAGGCCCGAACTCCTGACGAATGCCCCTTTTGGTAATAATTTATATATTTAATTATTGTATACTTTAGAGTTAAGGGGGAGTCGTCATACTATAACCTGATTCCAACACGTTTGGTGACACTCAATCTCTCTGACCTATTATAAATCATGAGCGAAATGCTCTCCAGCTTTTGATAATGTTTCTGAGTTCTATCCGTTAGTGTTATCACAAGAATCACTGTTAAGTAAATAGATTCTAAATTTTTCCAAAGATTTGTCATACACGTGATTACAAGTCCTATAAGTGTAGTAGTTACAGGTCATCATACAGCCTTTTGAACATCTACACTTTCCGCATGCTATGTAATGGCAACCAAACATGTACAGGTAGATCCCGTTATACACGATTTCGGTATCAGTGATTTCAGACATACGTGGTTTTCATTTAGTAGCACCATCGATCGCCAACATGCGAAAGTTCTACTATTTTTGTTAAGAGTTGAATTAGTTTTTGAGTTTTATTTTGTTCCTATCCCTGTGATTGCACATTTAGCACATCATTGGCTATCTATAAATGATAAGGTTGCTATACATCAGTTTGGACAAGATCAGCTGAGTTTCTAATCTGTTTGCGAAAAGATTTATTGTTGTAGGACTTAAAATGCTGCCGAAACGTAAAGAAAGTATTATTACCGAAGGAAGAAAGCAGGCCCGAAAATCCTACTCGTTAGAAATCGAGTTGGAGGTCTTCGATGGAGATGAAGAAAACGTTACAGCCAACCATCAAGCAATTTTTAACGAAGCATCCTGCCAGTTCGAACGATCCCTTAACATCCAGCCCGAGCTCCTCTTCCAAACTCTCTTTGGGATTCCACCAGCACTATTACAGGAAGGAGACTGTTGGAAACAGCATCAGAATGTTCTGGTACAGATATACCCAAAGCAATATAAAGTTTAGAATGTGGACACTTCTTTATGTGGTATTGTGACATATGTCAGTTTAGTTTTTTTTTTTTTTTATATTTAAGTTCGCTGTTGCCAATAGTTTATTCACTTGTGTTTTGATTCGTCTCAGTTTTATAATATTTATTATTTTTTTGAGCATTGTAATTTTTTTTTTTATGGTCATTAAGTCGTATATAAGCGTGCTTTTATTAAAAACCGCCAACAATGTGTCTTCTAACGAGTTAGCATTGTCGGCGAAGATGAAATTCTTGGTATTTCTGCGGATGCTGATTCGTTGGGACAATTGTTGCGGTTGTTGTTGTCTTTTAGAATTAATTAAGAGAGATTGAAAAAAAACTTTCGGACAAGATGGATATATAATTTTTCAGTTGCAAAAATAAGTTTAGCTTTGCTATTAAGCCTAATCTCGAAATGAAAAATTCAGTCGGAAAACGGATCGTTCGGCAAGCCCACCATAATTAAGTTTACGATAATTTATGATTGTATTTTCATATGTTGCTAACTAGAATTGTAGTGTACATTAATGATGTTGCCTTTTTATTTCTTTCTGACTACTCATCGTGAGCATGCCGGCGAAGATAATTCGACGATGTTCCTTTGTCTTGTTTGCATTGTTGTCGCTCTTATGCCCCGAGGTATTTAGCAGTGAAGCCGCACTGGTCGGTGTTCCATCGAGGAAAATGTTGGCGGCGAGTTGGTGAGTTATTGCATTATATTTGTTTGACGGCCCCCGGGAACTTTTGACAGTTTAATCTTCTATATTTGAGGAGATACGAACAGTATGTTCTTAACTAGCGTAGACTATCAACTATTGAGCGACTTGCATTTTAGAAGAACTGGAATCAGTTCGCATGCAAATAGAAGAGTATTCCCAAGCATATTCTTCGAGAAGAAACTTGTAATTTAATGTTGTTGTTCGCTAAAATTAATGCTTGAAAATACCAGTTAGTACTTAGTGTAAGGTAGCGCAAGAGTCCAGTTGGCTATCAGTTCCAATTGCCTCAGTGTAGGCGTGGCAAGGTTACACAGCTCTAGTGGCTCCACTGGTGTACTGGTTGGCGGTCTCCTGTCGTGGGCACTGAGTGTGCATTAGTCAGTTGCCCAATGTCCGTTTGTGTGGTAATAGGCGCATTAGGCCGAATACACATTTGCTTTATCAGTCCGTAAAGGGGACTACGAAGGCTTACTTTGCCCCCCCCCCCCTTCTAAATTGCATTCAGAAAAAAAGGGTGCACACAACGTTTTTCTGACGTTGTGGGTGGCGAACAATCTTCATTAAGAAGAGACCGATGCAACAAAACAGTGGAAGTGCAAGCGCATGGTAGAGCTGAAGGTGCCTGCTGGAAAGGTGGCACAAACATGGTTGGTAGTACATGGACCTTGTTAAGCCCCGGCAGAAAATTAATTGGTAAAAGAGGTGTGTCTGCCAAGGTGAAGAAGACTGAGATAAATTAAGCAGAATTAGAATAAGATGTAGTGGGGCCCTCTATCTGTTGTTAATGGATAATCTATGGATTTAGATCGCTGTATATATTGGTTAGTGAATAAATTATGGCAACAGTGTACATCACTGTGTTTTTTTTTAATAGTTTGAAACCCGTTGTCGACTCTCTTTTACAGGCTTCGAACTTGTGATTGCTCTCGGGCGTGTGTGGAGTCTGCCTTTGGATATCCCAAGTTACGGAACCTTCCCACCCCCCCTTGGAGTGTCACAGTATGTTATGTGTACATGTATTTTGAGTATTTTAGTATATGTTGAGTTTTATAAAATAAAATAAGGCTACAAAATAGAAAACTATTGTGTTACTAATCCTATACTTCTATAATGCAATTATTTATGTTATATCAGGAAAATAATTAATGCTTATGAGAACCAAACTCTATTCAGCACATGTTACATGGAACCCGTTTTAAGCGAATTCGGTATACTCGAAAACTTCGTGGAACATATGTATCGCGTATAACGGGATCTACCTGTATTTTAAACAACCTCTGCAGAAGGGTTAAAATTTATTTGCATGCAGTGGTGCTGTCATCTTTTGTTTTCTGCACATGTTACGTTAATAGAGCCTAATGAATGTCTGCAAAGTTTGAAGACATTGTGCAGACTGGAACAGCCCATCTTGTAAACACCTAAACTGTGGAGCATGAGTGTGTTTAATGCAGACGTGTTTCGATAATATATCATTATCACAGGCAAAACTGTTACTAAATAAGATGAGAATGGCATTTAGAAGTTATATAAAAACAGGGTAAGGATGTCCATCAATCAAGACTCTGATTGGTGGACTTACAGAACCGCAAAAGGAAACCCAGAAGTGAACCGCTAATAGAGAACAGAGAAATAAAAAATTAACCAGAATACCTGTGGATATGAAATCAGCAAAAACAAGACGCCACCGCTTTTCCACAACAAGGTTTATTCACCATGAATACGTATTTCGAGTGCTATGCACTCATTTTTCAACATGACTAAGGCA
>JAHWFO010048558.1:640573-653130 GCA_023313115.1 Rhysida immarginata | reverse complement strand
TTTTTTTTCCCATTTTTATTTATTAATTATTATCTATTGTATTCCAGGGTTTTTGTGTCTCGTCCTTTCTTCTTATAAATATCCGTTCAATAAATTACATGAAGAATAAATCTTAAATAAATAAAATCAGTTTGGCCCTAAGACAAATAAATGCCATTTACTTTATTCAGTATGTCTTGGAATGTGTTACGATAAGAATATGGACAATTGCCCTGCCCTGGTCTTCATTTGCTTTTTGAATTTTATGAATCCCGTTGACTTTTTAATAATCAATATCAATTTCATAAATATCGTCGATTTGTTGAATAAATTACATGAGGAATAAATCTTAAATAAAAAACTTGGCCCTAAGACAGATAAACGCCATTGACTTTATTCAGTATGTCTCTGAATGTGTTACGATAAGAATATTGACAATTGCCCCGTACTGGTCTTCATTTGCTTTTTAAATTTTATGAATCCCGTTGATTTTATAAATATCAATTTCATAAATATCGTCGATTTTTTGAATAGATTACACGAGGAATAAATCTTAAATAAAAGTCTTGGCTGTAAGACATATAAACGCCATGTGGGTCAATCCATATGAAGTTGACCATTTTTAAATATTTTGATTTTTTTATATGTGATTACCCTATAATTGAGAAGTTCAAAACATTTTTAAAAAAGTTTTACCTTGCACCGTTACTGAATGGCAGCTATTTTTATTTGTAAGCACACGACGGTTTTTCAATTTGGAGACATTAGCGTTAATTTGAATATCTCTGCACTCGATTAAGTTACAATATTGCAATTGACATGATTGTTTTTAGAAACGTCTCCTCTACAACACTGTTTATTACCCAGAATACCCTAAATTCAAAAATAACCAGTCAAAATGGCCTCCAAAGTTTGGTATTGAAAATTTTAAAAATCCACTTTTTAGACCCAAAAATAACAACTTAGGAGTGATTTATCAGAGTGTATTTTTTTTTCTCTAGTTAGATATCATACACTACTAGCCTTATATAGAGCAACAGCACTGAAAAATGTTTACTTAATTTTTTATAAATTTTTGAAATTTGAAAATCTGTATTTTTTGTGAAGTTTGGGGCTAGTTATCTCTGGTGGGACTGAATATAAAAATTTGATTTTTGCACATTTTGTACACCTATACGATAGCAAAGTACTGTAAAAATTTCAACAGTGATATTTGACTGTGAATAGAGAGATGAATTTTTGAAGGCTCAATCAGTCAATAGAATTACACTTCACCACGTGCTTTTGTTTACATCCCGCGCAAGCTAACGAAGGATCGAGTATAGCATGTGATTTGAGTCCCAAAAAAAATCGCAGGGAAGCTGAGAATTTTTTTTTTGTATGCAAGTTGGCTGATTAAGCTTACTACAACATAAAAATGCAAATTAAGTTGCAATCAGCTACAACTTTCCCAATTTTTGAGGGGTGATTGGAAATTTTTGAAACAGCAGTCTGGGTGATTGGATATTTTTGAAAGACTAAAAATATGTTTAATGTTCTGTTGTAACAATATGAATGGATGAATTTTGTTGATGTTTTTTGTTTTTTTAAATGAGTTATACATATCCGAAATCTATTGCATTCTTTTCAGTTCATAATTTCCCCTTCATTTCTGACAAAAATGACATCAAAAATAAAGATGTATTGAAATTGTCTAGTGATTGCATAATTTTGCAACTGAGTTGTATATATATTTGTCTTTAAATGTTCTAATAGTTAATAAATTGGGAGTTTTATTTTTTTTAAATTTGTGTTTTCCTATGTCATTATTTCGTCGATGTAAGTAGGCCCCGAACCCCTGACAAGCCACTCCTTCACGACCTTGTTGACTTTATTGTTGACACTTAACGGGATAGAAGAAGGGTGCGCCACAAACCAATTCAAAGACTACTTTCTGAAGTTTCATTTTGAATAATATAAGTTAATAAATGTTCAATGTGACTGCCACGAGAAGCCTGAATATATCTACTTCGTAATCAAACTCATCCCACACTTTTTGCAGCATGTCCAGTGTTACATTTTGGATTTTTGCAGTTATTCTGGTTTTGAGTTTGCTAGCAGTGGTGGAAAACTCACTTTGATTTTTTATATACTCCCACAGAAAATAACCACAGGGGGTTAGGTCACAGCTTCTTGTGGCAAAATGCATTGAACACTTGTAACCAATTCAGTTTTGTAAACTCAATAACTAAGACAGAATGCCTTCCGCTATGCACTTGAAATTTTTATGCAAATTTAGGAAAGTAAAAAAACAAACAAACAAACAAAAAAATACTAATTTTTGTGACAAGATGCTCCGAACAACATCTCTCAGTATCCAAATAAACTTTTCTCTTTATACAGATTTGCAGAATAATGCTCTAAATCATTTTTAATTTTAATTTTACGAATCGGGATCCGATACGTCCATCCAGGGCCTGTATGGCCAGAGGCTGACGAGTTAGGTCCCTGGATGGACCTGGATTCACGACCGCTGTATCATGGCCGCAGCAGCCAGGGGGGGGGGGGGGGTGAAGATTGTCACCCATGCGGTGACTAGCCGTGCCTGATGTAGCTTAACTTCACAGTTGTGGTCAGTGAAAGCCCACCAGGCCACGGCCTCCCCCGAATACGACAGAGTTGGCTGATGCTTTTGTAATCACCCTGTATAACGATTGTCTAGCTTTGTAATTTCTCTACATGCAACACCTTAAAAGATAAACTTAAGGAAAACCAGGCTACGATAGACGGTGTGGTAAAAGGAGAGGCTATGTTCATAATACAAATACTCTTAGGCTCTGGTTTCTATCCTCCGACGGGTCTAGCAGTGCAGGTTCCACAAGGTAAAAAGTATATCCGGGATCTTTTCGTGTTTCAAGATATGATCCTAGAAGCCTTTTAAGGGAGAGTTCGCTATTAATAGCTAAATTTAGGTCAAACGTTTGTTTTGAAGATTTTCTCCAGTCCTCTAATTAGAGGGCGATTGTAAGGTTAGGTTAGATCCCATAGTTGACAACACTGAATCACGCACAAGCACAATAGCTAGAACGTTATACAACTATATTTCAAGCAACTCACTTTACCTATACATAATTACTCAATTAAAAAACAGACTTGAATTGACACAAACACTTACTAATTTCACAGTCCCTGAACAACACATATTAGTTTCATCTGATGTTACGGCCATGTTCCCAAGTATCCCCATCAATGAGACTGTGACGGCACGTGTGTAATATCTTGTGCGATATTTCACATGTCTCGCCACTACAGATATGTAATGAAAGATATACATATCTGTGTTGTAGAAAACTAACATAAACAAAGTGGAGACGCAGCATTAAGGGAGATATAGAAGTAGACATGATGGGGGAAAGAATAAAGAAAAGAAAAGAAGAAGTTGGGAAAGAAAGGAGAGAGAGAGTTATAGAAACGATTAATAAGAATAAAACAAAGGATTTATCTAAGTAATAATAATGGGGAGAAATGAGTAGAGTAATATCAGAATGACAAAAACAGATTGAATAAATATAAGCAATATTTGGAAAAGTTTTTCCCTGTATTATTCTGTAAGAAAGAAATTTTATTAAAATTGTAATTTAAGCATAATCAATATTGGAATCAAATCTACGATAAGCTAGTAGGCTTAATCAGACTTTTGTTAGAGGATTAAGTGGGGAGAGATGCAGAACAATGAACAGAAGTATGGGTGAGGCGTTACCCAGGCAACAGCGGACGCCAAACCGAGTTCTAGGAATTGACCCTGAGAACAAAAAGGAAAAACAAGGTCAAGAGAGCAGAGAAGGCTGGAAACAAAAAGATAAACGATATATAAAAAAAAAAGTTCAGAGAGAACCACAACAGATTCGAGAGCGAAAAGACGTAACTAGAATTCATAGCTGGTAATTTTGTTCGACCGAGCAAAAAAATGTAACGAGCTACTCCGATCGAACCCCGAAGAGGACCGCCAACCGATGCGAGAGAGGCAGTACAGCGGCCGGAAGTAGCAGCAGAGCGGCAGGGAGCCAAGGAGCTGGGCACATGGACGGTAGTTCTACGCTGCGCGGATCACCACGGCAAGCAGAGCTCAGAAAGCGGCCCAGGAAGAGGGAGCTGTAGCAGCGGCACCGTGGAGAGACATCCTGCAGAGACAGTCTCCAGGCAGAGCTGATGAACGTTACGATGACCAGCGACACAAATATCTGCAATGCAACAAGTGAAAGTTCAGATAAGTGAATGTTCTAAGTGTGTTGAATGGGCCCCCGCGATGTATAAATATTGATTAATGGAAGAAAAGAGAAATGGGTCAGTGGGAGAAATATAAGTACGTTATACGGGAGATTGTAGGCCTAATGATAAATTTACTATAGTGCGAACTGACTAATTTAAGGAACTGAAAGAAGCTTTGACATAATTATGATGTAGTCCTGCTTTATTTAGAGTTAATAGATTAACAAAATTGTAAGAGAGTGGAAGACAGAATAATATATTTCTATTTTTTTGTGTTGTTTTGTTTTGAATTAAACAGTAATGAGAGTAGAAAGTCCTAGGCAATTTAATCTGATTTTTCTTTTGATATTTATGTAATTAAATTATTCTTTATTTAAGTATAAACAATTCCCTTTTGAATAAATAAATAGATTTCTTTTTAAGCTTAGTATCTGCGAGTGTCATTCTGATATTGATCACAAAGGGGGTCAGGATACGGGTTAAGAATTTGGCACTGGAATATTATTAGTAAGATTCAATGAAAAGTTTGTTAAATTTTCTTTTATAAGATTTACAATTAACTCTAATAACAGCGGGGGGTTTATCTTAAAGCTTAATGTTGAGTGATCACTATACTATTAGGAATGGGAACAGTATTTTCGGGGTATGCTTTGGATTATAAGTTGTATGGAGTATATAATTCCATCTCACACTAGGGGTGATATAGTATATGAATAAGTTATGACTGGTGAACAGGAAGAGAACACGAGATCCAGGGGTTGTAGTAATGGTTTGAGAATCAGGACTGAGCTGATATGTGAATTGAATTAAACAGGTAATCAATAGTTTGTTGGGAATTTAAGTATACAACTTGGAGGTCTGTGATGCAATTATAGCATAACTAGAGCAATACTTGGTTACGGTAAGTAAAGAGTAAACTAGTTTGTAGTGGTCCTTTCCTTTTTTTTTGTTGTTTGTTGGATCTGAAGATTATTGAGGTAGAAGGTGATGGTAGCGAGAACCATCAGCGTAATAAATAACTACTAGGAGGGTAGCCAAACCCACTGGAGTGTGATTGTAAATGAGGCCAGAATCCGTAATTTAGATTATTATGTGGGTTATTAAGCTGAAGGTAGAGGAGTACAAGGAGAATCTAAGTTAGATAATAGATTTAGAAAGTGCGTAACAGGGGGTAGCTGTTAATTACCACTAAGAAGAAAGGTAGTGACAGCTAGCTCGCGCATTATGTCACAAGATATTACGAGGTCTGGCTATTAGATAACGAGATTGCGTGCACAAAAGACGTCGTAGAGGGGTAGGAGCGGAAACGAATGCAGCCTGGGATAACCGGAAGTGTCTACTATTCCAGTACGAAAACACATTTTTATTGCTATAATAGTATTTTCTCTATAGAGGTTTGAAACGAACATGATTTTTTCTCGTGCCGATAACAACGTGTGACGAAAAACACGAGCAACGGATCAATGTGAAATTTCTCGTTAAAAAAAAATCCGACTGAGTACTATAAGCTGTTGAAAGAGGCCTATGGTGAGAATTCTCTATCTCGTGAGCATGTTTTCGAATGGCATAAACGGTTTTCTGAAGGCCGAGACAGCACCGAAGATGACCAACGTCAAGGTCGACTTGTCTCTGTTTCAACTCTGCAAACTGTGACCAAAATCAATGAAATTGTGCGCATTGACGGCATCGTGATGTCTGAATGGGTTCCACAGGGTCAAACTGTAAATCAAACTTACTATTTGAAAGTTTTGGCAACACTGCGAGAGCGAGTTCGTAAGAAACGGCCGGAGTTGTGAAAAAACAAGTCGTGGATCTTGCACCAGGACAATGCACCTACCCATAACGCTCCATCTGTGAAGCGTTATTTAGCCGCTAAAGGCACTCCAGTGCTCGAACACGCGCCGTACTCGCCTGATTTAGCACCCTGTGACTTTTTCCTGTTTCCGAAAATCAAGTCTGCCTTAAAAGGAACCCGGTTCGAGCCGATGGAAGAGGTGAAAGGAAATTCGGTGGAACTCCTAAATGCTCTTACAAAAGAAGACTTCCAGCATTGCTTTGACCAATGGAAAAAACGAATGGAACAGTGTGTGACGAGGGGAGGTGAATACATTGAAGGGGAGCATTCGATTGTAGAATAACTTTTTAAAATAAAACTCTTTTTCATAAGCAGTCTCGTTATTTAATAGCCAGACCTCGTATCTATCTTAGAAGATGTTCTGCACCATAACGAATTATCTTATAGCTATGTATATGGTATGTTGAAAAAATTCTTTGGGGAAATAGTGGAATCCATAGTCTCCTGCTTCTCATCACGATATCCACAGATCGGCAAGGTCAGTCTTGTTCTTATTTATATTATTTATATTATTAAGTACTCTGTTAATCTTAGAAATGTTGCTTTTAAGTGTACCAAAGCACCTACAGGCTGTCAATGACGTCAAACGTAGGCATACGGATTGTAAATCAAACACACATTGTTTTGATTTTATTGTTTTCATTATTATGTTTTCATTATATTTTAACGGAAATTTCATTCAAAAAAATTTTTATAAACTGAAGATGGGATAAAATATCCCGTAAACATTTTTTTTATTGTTTCAATTCCTATTAAAATTGTTATCAACGTTCCTGATCATCAGACTTTCATCATAGTTCTTCTGTTATTGTGTTTTTTTCCTATGCTATTCTTGTAACATTCTCCCTAGACCTTCATCAAGACCTTCTTGTGTTTCTTCTTTTCACCCGTGTTTCGTCTGCTTCATCCAGATCTACATAGGCTTCGATTCATCTGTTTCCGTCCACTTCATATACTGAATTACTCCATTTCATTATCAATTGTTAAAATTTTATTTTTTAATTTTTCTATTTTTTAATCAAAAGGAGTTACTATTCTTAATTATTTATTCATTATTAATGACGATGTGAAATTTTTAGGAAACATTTTGTAATGTGGAAACTATCTGCCTAGTTTAACCAATTTTTTGTATAGAATTGAAACACTGACCAGCGTATTTATATACATTTTTTAAAAAATGTCAATGTTATTTGGCAAAAATTCGAGATGGAAAATATATATTTTGTTTGGTGTCAATTTAATTTTTTTCAGCTAATATTTACATATCAAAGTCCAAGGAATAAAAAAGATGCAATTTTTAGTGCTTAAGGCCTTTGTTCAGCAAATTCATCTCCACATCCGTTAAACTGATGGGCTTTAAGTTTACCACATTGTTGTGAAAGGAAAACTTACCTTTGTTGTCTTTCTTTGTCTCTGTAGTCGATCTAGTTTCTTGCACATGGTCTCAAATTTTATGAGAGATGAATTTGCTAAACAAAGGTCTTAAGCACAACTTGTGGAAGCAACCTAACAACAACGACTATGCCAAACCAGCAGATGAAGTTGAGTTGGCCATCTTAAGATTTAAATCTGAGGATCGTCCTACAGCTCGTGTTACTGCCGTGTTTCTAGAAATACTGCACTCAAGAGGATCTCAAAACAGTGGCTCTCATCAAGAAGAAACTAGCAGATGACAATGCTTCCATTGTTTGAGCTGACTAAGGCAACACTGTCATTGTGGTACACAACCTGGATTTTAACAGTAAAGTCATCATATTCATCAAAAACAACAGCTTCAGACTCTTGAAAAAAGATCCTACCGATGTTCCAAAAGATCATATGGTCCATAGCTAAGAATTTCTGTTTTGACCTCTTTAAGAGCTTTGCCAGAAATATTATTTGCCGTAAGCCATTACCTCCTCGCATAAGGGCTCTTATAAAGGTGCACAAAAACTAACTACCCTATCCATCTGGCCAGAAAAACTGCACGAGTCCTCAAGAATATTTGTCCACTCGGAAACAAATACTCCCTCTTAAACCGCTCATACTTGTGTGGAAAATTAGACGACCTACAGATGAGTGGTAGTTTTGTTCTTATCTCCCTTGAGATTGTTAACCTATATACAAGTATTCCCTTCCAAGAAACCATCTCCATCATTGACAGCATACTGACGAATGACAAAGTGGACAAAGACGTCAGGACTGATCTTTTGTGCTCTCTCAACGCTATTTGTAACCAGAGATATTTCAACTTTGAAGACCATTTTAATTCTATGCCCAATGCATGCAGTGATGATGGGATCCCCCATTAGTGCCTTCTTATCAGAAGTGTTTCTTCAACACCTAGAAGAATTATAGAAAGCAAAACATTAGTACACTCACGATATGTTGATGACATGCTTTGATGCTAACGTTACCCACACCGACACTAGCAACATTATTGGATTTTCTTATAACCATCCTCCACAGCATAAGAACGTAGGCCCTAGGCTACTACTTTAGACTTGCTCTAACATACCCAGTTACCAAAAAGATAAAGCTGATGAAATTCAATCCGATATCGATGTCGCCAGAATCAGCTCCTTCCCAGACCAGGTAACAGATCTTCAACAGGACAAAATGCAACCTTAGGAACAGATTGCAAACTGACCCAATTAAGACCAAACCCAAAACCTATGCTACTTTTACATACACCAGACTTGAAACTATCTGGGTTTCAAACATTTTTAGAGATCAGGGCCTTAGTACTGCATTTAAAACAGCAAACAACTGCAAGCACATCCTAAATCCCAGGATAATTCGGCATGCAATCCCAATTTTTCAAAAAGTGGAATGTACAAATTCAATTGCTCCAATTGTGATTGCTTCTAAGATGTCGTTCAAGGAGAGGTTCAGCGAGCACAAGAGATCCTGGCTGAACAATGATGGTAAGTCGGCTTCCGCCAACCACGTCATTAAGCAAAGACACCTATTTGGGCCCATCAAAGAAATAATGTCAATAGTCAAGGTAGAAGCCGACCAAAGGATCCTAACCCATGAAACCTTAATAATAAGAAAACTTACAAATGACACCACGGACAGGATTCTAAACAACCAAACCAGTTTTGATAGGAACCCAGTCCTGGACGCTGTCAACAACAACATCAGTTGCGACACAAAAGACACCTTAAAGCATCCAATCAAGACTGATCTTCACAGCACTATACACTAATATAGCTATCTCATTTCTATAGTTTATACTAATAAAAAGATGCTTCCCTCAACTTAACATAATTCAAATATACAAATATAAGAAAATCAACTCTTTCTTCTCTTTTTCCTTAAAGCCATTTGTTATTTGTTATTATATCATGTATTTTACTTGCTGTAATTTGGCTCTTCGCCCGCCCATCAGTTCTTATCTTTACCACCTTTGTTCTGATTGGCAGATGTAGACTAGAAATTTGGGAGCCCCGGTTCACACCTTATAGATGTATTTTTCCTCGATGATGAAGTTATTTTGAAACGCAATGGCTCTACTGTTTTGCTATTTCTGGACTTATTTTCTGATATTGTAGTTTATAGTTAAAAGTTTACTTACTTAAAATTTACTTAACATTTTATTATATTAATAGCTTTAAGAAATTCGTAAATAAACAAATTAACAGAAATACAATTAACCATGTAGATGCCGAACATTAAAAGAACTAACAAACCAATAAATAGTTGATCAGTGCTAAAATTCCCGTGATAAGAACAAGCAACTAGAAAAAACAACTAAAATTAGAAATATCATACATATTTTAATTTATCGTTTAAATTTTTGCTACTAAGAAATTTTAATTTTAGAAGAATATTGTTTATCTAACCTCATTTGTCCTGATTTTGAGCATATATTAAGAAAAAACAGTTTTATATTTAGGTGCAAGATTTTATGGACTTGGTTAAAGCATACCCATGCAGCCAAGTTCTGATTTGGTTTGTTACAAGCTTTATTAATTCCTTAATTGACAAAACCTTTTTAATCGTTCTCATTACTGCTTAATGTACAGATATACATTAACGAAATTAACCACATAAACTTCATTATCCAACACATTTTTCTTCCTAACAGCCGCTGTATGGACTGGAAATATGCAAAATTTCAAATACTTAATCATTTAGAACTAATTATTATTATTATAAAAAAAAAGAAAAGAAAATGTGCCCTAAAACCAAGAAAACAAAGTGAAGACAACAATTACGAAGCGGTTGAGTCTATAAGCTTTCCTACCAAGATTGTAATAATTATTACATGTACTTTGTTTACGTTGTGGGATTTTTGGTTCATGCAGCCCATGTTAAATAAAGGCAGCCCTTACGCAGTTGCAATTTATGCACTCCGAAACACGTCTAGAATCTTCTAGCACACACCTTCACTAAAGTACAGAGGTAGAATATTGTACTTCAGGGGTGGAAAAAATAAATGGGGGAGAGGACTTCAATAAAACATAACCACTGATTGCAAAAACAACTGAAAAAATCTTAAAATACTACAAAGCAAAAATATTGTAAATTGCAGTAATTTTTAAAGAACATGAAAACTCCTGGTAAATGAGAGAACATAAGAACAGGAGAGCCCCCACCTTACTGTTTATAAACAAACTGAATAAATGAGGCCCCCTCCTACCAAAAAACTTAAATTCTGTTTATGCAGATCCAAATACTGTAGCTTTATTTCAGATAAAGTTTTACACAAAATTTATTTAAACAATAGAAATTGTGATAAAAGTATAAACTCCTGGGGAAACCAGAAATAAATATACAAATGGGAAGAAAATGTGGATATGATAAATAAAGACAAAGTAAATAACAACTCTTTAACCACAACAAAAATTAAGTAAAAAGAAAAGAAGTTAAGAACTTTCAGATTTTCAACTTAATTTTATTGAAGATGACAACAAGATAGAGGGTCCAGACATTTCTATTTTACTTTGTTGATGGTCTTTAACAATTCAAGTCAAAATTTAAAAAATTCAAACTATTACGAAGAAACAAACACATTCCTAGATTTCAGTAACAAATTTTTTAAATTCATTGAAAAGGACAATTATAACAATACAATAATTATTTGCAAAAATAAATTGAATCATGCTATAAGTACAGGGTTCTTTCCAGGCACTCTTGAAAGGACCTACCACCAGGCTGACTAAACGAAAATTTGCACAACACATTGTTTTGTTTTTAATATTTGACCGCACAGATAAAATTTGGAGGGGGGGGGACACCGAAGTATAATAAAGTGTATAAAAAAAATAGTATTGTTTGTATCTGGATCGAAATTATTTATTTAAGTTGTACATAATTCATCGAGAAGGGGAAAAAAGAGAGCAGGGATGATTTTTATAAAGCAATTTGTTTTTTGATTAAATACAAAAAAACTTTGGTAACATGTTGCTTTCCATTATCAGTCTAGATATTCTGATGACAAATTATGATAAAGCTTTTAGAGTGGTATGATATCAATAGGTGTAAAATTCGCAATCTTGCAACACAGAAACTTTGCAAAACAATTAAGCAAAAAAAAAAAAAAAAATTTACTGGCTTTTTAGAATATAATACATATAATGTATTAACACATATGCATGTAAATTCATTTCCGATAATCTATATATAAATACGGGAACCCATTTTTTGTCATACACTTTTCCCTGTGTTAACGTGCACAGGTCCTGTGCTGTTGATGTGCAAAATATATTTTGTTTGCGTATTTGTTCACATAAACACAGGTATAAAAACATTTCTAAAAAGGTAGCATTAAGGAACACGTTGCATTCCATATATGTCAATGCATGTAGCATTGCCTTTTTTATTGGTTTTTCTTTTTTTTTTTAAAGCAAATCATTTGTTGATGTTCATTTGAGAGCATTTTAATTGTTGATGTTCATTTGAAAAACACTGCGTATCATTTTTGAAATTGTTAGAGAATTGTTGTATTCATGTCAAATTGCTTTGTGAAAAATTTGCTGCTTTCAATTTGTTGAGTTAATAAAATAATTAAGAGGACGTAGTCCTCGAAATGTACATACGTACATTAAAATTAATTTGTGGAAAAGTGTTTTCTTTATTTTTATTGTTTTTACATGACCTGATTACTTTATGTTTGTGGAGTTAAATTTTTTGTTCTCTATTTAAATGACATTCACTCCAAATGTAATTTCAAATGTAGTTCAAATTTTTTATTACTTAAAAGGTAATTTAAATGCCTCGAAAAAGAACATTGACAAGACAGGGGGGGGGGGGGGGTCGCAGATGTAGAGAGGTACTTGTCTTTAGATTTACTTTAAATATATTATCTAAATGGTAATAAACAAGATTAAAGCAACAATTTGATCGAATTTCGATCACAGGGGATTCTAGTTAATATCAAATGGTTCCATGACAGTTCAGAACATGACAAATCAGAACATGACAATTCAGAACATGACAATTCAGAACTGTCACAATTCAGAACAATGACATATCAGAACATAGATAA
>JAHWFO010048558.1:612168-630573 GCA_023313115.1 Rhysida immarginata | reverse complement strand
TTTCATATTTTTCTCCTCTATGTTCATTTTTTTGTCCAGCCCTGTATTCTTTGATTGCAGTCGGACCTGCTTGTGGGAACGTCATTGGGAGTTGCATTTGGTCTGTGTGCTTATGCGGAGTCAACTGTATCATTCCTAGTCCCTTTCAGTATTTCTATCTTATTGCATTTCTCTCGCTGTCCCCTCTCATTGGTCCTGTTTCTTTTCCTATCCCACCACGTCTTCTATTTCCAGGCTTCCCATTTTTTTTCCCTTCCATTATTTAGCGCCCCCCCCCCCCCATTGAAACAGGGCATTTCAAAAATACTTTTATAAACTTTTAGGGGAGGTAGTATGGGTGATTCTAAGCAAAAAAAAAAAAAAAAGTTCATATGAACATGGGTCCTAATTTGAACACTAACCGAGTTATGAACAGAAATAAAAATGCCGCCACCAAGATCAACATGTTAATAACTCAGGTTCTATAACATCTAGGATGATGAAATTTGGGGGAATAATAGGGTACATAAAACTGCATACCGTTAAAATTTGACCAAATTCCAACAAGTAGTTTCCGCACTCAACTTCGTAACACGCGAGCGCTATTAATGGAAGTTACTTGTTGGAATGCGATCGAATTTTAACGGTGTACACAGTTTTATGTGCCCTATTATTCCTCCAAAATTCATTATCCTAGGCATTACAGAACCTGCGTTATTAACTTGTAGATCTTGGTGGCAGGATTTTTATTTCTGTTCATATCTCAAGTTAATGTTCAAATTCAGATCAGTGTTCATATGAACTTTTTTTGCTTAGAATCACCCACACTACCTCCCCTAAAATTTTGTATAAGTATTTTTGAAATTCCCTGTATATAAGTCCCTTCTAGCACTCCTGTCATCACTTCAGGATAATCAAACTATAAATAAAGGAGAACATGCGAGTTTGTCACGGAAAGAGTTTTGCATTGTTGTTGCACATTTAACCATTGCTGACGCTAGCTTGAAGCACACACCCAAACTGAAAAGTCACCTCACCATTGTTGTCTGAGCAACAATTTTTATCAAACAAACAGCTTACTACAAATTACTTATTATTTCAGACTGCATCCTTTCATTTTTATATTTTTAATTTTTTTTTTTACGATTTTGAAATTTGGCATTGGGCCGCTGGCTGACTACATGCTTACCATGCAGCCTGCAGGCCACATCCTGGAAATCCCTGCTTTACAGTAAAAGCTACTAGCACATATCAAATTTACTGTCGTTTAATGATTTTTTACCATGTGTCTAAGAAAAACGATTTCATGACAAATAATTCTCATTAAATGGGTAATTACTACATTTGTGATCTTGCAAATCTATCAAGAAAGACTTTTCCACATTTACATTATAAACAATAAAATTATTTGCAAACAGTAGGGGAGAGCTGGCAGGAATGGGATGGTAGGAGGAGTGGGACAGTATAATTTCCTATGTTTTTCATCAAATTACAAGCTTCATCAATGTCACACTAGGTGGAGCATGTATAGGGGCCATGTTGGTTGTAATGGCTGCCAGATCCCACCACATGCTTTAGAGCTGCCTATGCAACATAGTCTGTGTTTTGCACATCAAAAAGTAAATAAAACAAGTTCTCTTTGTAAGAAGATTGTTGGAGAATTAGTCGCGATCTTGCTGATATCAAGCTTTTAATAGAAACAGTGTAGCATAATGATTATTAGGAAAGGTTAAATTCAGGCTTAATAGTCACATTTTTCTTTTAATGGGCTAATGTAATAACACAAAGCCTCATGGGAGGAATGGGACAATGTCCAATTCCTCCCTAAATGATTAACTGGCATAAATAAATAAATAAATAAATAAATAAATAAATAAATAAATAAATAAATAAATAAATAAAATAAAATAAATGTATAAGAACTTAGAAACTAAAAGAGTTTAAATTCTCTAGCAACTACAAGGAGGTTCAAATTAATACAATTTCACACGTATAACTTCATTAGTAGGAAATGTTTTGAAAAAATTTTATAAGCAGGCACATGGATCTTGCAGGTTTTTGCAAGGAAAATTATAATTTTCACTTGAAAACGAAGAAAACAAAACTACAAACGTGTTGGAAATTTGAAAATAGAGCAGAACGTTGCAAATTTTAGTGAAAATGCTGGAACTCGAATATACAGGGTGGACCAAAAAAAACTCTCCACTGAAAATTTCTGAGCCCCAAGACAATAGTTTAGCAACAACAGGTATATTCAACAGTAGGTTTAATCAACAGTTGAATAGTGTGCGTGAATGGGTGACAAATAACAGTTGAATAAACCTACTGTTGAATAAACTATTGTTGAATATACCTATTGTTGCAAAATTTATTGTCCTGGGAGTTTTTTCAGTGGAGTTTTTTTTTTGGTCCACCCTGTATAAACAAAAGCTGAATTCTCACTTTATTTTTAGTGCATGATTTTGGAAGCGTGATTGTCAGTTGTAATGTTTTCTTAAATTCAAATAAAATTTTTCAAATAATAAAGTATGACCAAACACCAAGATTTAAAATATACACGAAAAAAGAAAACTTCACTAAAAGTTAAAAAAGTTAAAAATCATTCAATATAGAAGTAAATCCATGTAAACGACATGTCAGTGCATCAACATATTTAAACTATAGGCCATTCTTACAAGGCATAGACTATACTTTCCTATCCTATACCTCCCACTAACAAGGGA
This sequence comes from Rhysida immarginata, assembly GCA_023313115.1. Classification (NCBI taxonomy): domain Eukaryota; kingdom Metazoa; phylum Arthropoda; class Chilopoda; order Scolopendromorpha; family Scolopendridae; genus Rhysida; species Rhysida immarginata. The sequence goes on along the minus strand of JAHWFO010048558.1, from coordinate 627,871 downwards.
ATCCTTCGAACATGTATGTCACAGATTTCCACCAAATTGAAATATGTTACTCAATTGAAGCTACAATAGATGCTTGCAAAATAAGGGAGTGAGAAATTTTGTTTCTTTCAAAATAAACCATGAAAACGAAAAAATTTGAGCACATATAGTCATACAAGGACTCCATTGTTAAAGCGATATATTAATGCGCTTAACGGAACTTCTTTCTTCCACTACTCACAGCAATAAGCACGAATCCACTTCGGATGAAATAGACAGCAGCAGACGGCAATTGAATGGCTTCACAAGTTTCTAAACAAACTTAGTTTTTAAAAATAGATTATTACAATTAGCTAATTTCCTTCCAGTACAAAATGTCTATAGTAATTAATAACCATTTCCTTGATTTATTATTTCATTTTATTAAGTAATTCGGTAATCAAACATGAGTCTGGCTTCATGTGCAACGTCGAGTAACACGTTGCGTTGGTGAGTGGGGTCTGTATCGCGGTGCTTTATAATTTTAAATAAAAACGGTATTCAAGGATGCCTACCTCATCTAATAAATTATTTCGAGACGAATAATTGTACAGCAAAATTAAGGTTTTATGCTTAATAACAGTGCTCTAATTGCAATTCTTTGGCGATCGCAGCTAACAAGTTTGCTTCCCCTCTTTCCGTCATGTTTGTTGAACTCTGCGCACTTCCGGAGCGCTTCACTGCCATGCAACACTATCGCTTGCAAGGTGTGCTTGCACGCAAAAAAAAAGGCTATGTGGGGTTCCCTTGTAAGTGGGAGGAATGGGACAAATTAGAGGGTTTATATTTTAGTATTTCCAAGATTTTCTTATTATTAAATAATTTAAATATAAAATGGAAAATAAGACTTGGCTTAACACAATATGACATGTAATTTCTGCATTTAAAATTTTTATAAAGCTCGAGGAAGAATTTTGTGAAAAGTATCCCATTCCTGCCAGCTCTCCCCCTATTGGACTACAGAAGCAAAGGAAACAAATTTATATCTACATTTAAAGAAAATTTAACAAGTAATATAATAAAGAATATGTTTAAAAGGGCATGCAATGCTGTTCAATCTTTTAGCAGTAACTGACAGCAATCTAATAGAGGAACTCACCACTTCAGGCAGTAGATTTACTGCTTTCAATGGGCTTCCAGGATGATTTTTTTGATGTGTAGGAGTGACCAGAGGAGTATTCTCTGCACTTGGATCTCTGCTATCACCCCAGCCCCCTGCATTAGGGATAAAGTTTGTAAGAAGGTTACCAACTCTTGTTGAGAGATTTGAGTCACTTCCTTGCATACCAACCGAACGTTGAAGATTGTTCTATAATATTAAAAAATTTTTTCTCTTATGAATAACTATTTTTGTAAGCAATAAAAGAAAACATTTAAGATAGTGTACATTATAATGTAGGGTCCAATCACATTATCATGACCACCTTCTCAGAGCAGACATAGAGCAATTACAAACATTTACCTTGATGTTTGGAGTCTATGAAAACATTTACAGTGAAATCATGAAAAATTATTGGATATTGAGCCAGGGATGACAGTATCATGGAAACTGAAATTTCTGAAATGTTCTCGTGCTGCAATAGTGAAAATGTATCGAGACTGGAAACGGAACAGATGTGATGATCGGATATACAATTGTAAAGCTATATGTTTCATTAATCCCGAGTTGAATGTTGGCTGAAACTGTTGAGCAGGATTAATCGGCTTGCAACTGGTGAACATACGAGTGTCTCCAGACATTTCCTGGATTGTCATTTTGGAGCCCTTTCTGTTGATCGCATGGTTTATTTAGACACTTTGCGATTATTTGATCCCAGATTTTATTTAAACTCTGTTGCGATTACAACGCTGATGTTCCATCCCAGCATCTACTTTGACGTTTGTTCACTGCAGAAAATGCCTTGAGTTAGCACAACAATACTAGGACAGGCTAACTGCCTTATGATTTTTGCTTCACTGGATAGATGGATGGACGTGTACAGGGTTTATCAAATATCTTCATCCGGCTTCAAAATGCTATAGCCTCAAACCATTGATCACAGATAAATGATCTGCATTCCATTGGAAAGAGGGGATCATGAAGTTTTGTTTCACTGCAGCGAGAGGTCTCTCAGGAGTGACTGAAAGGCATAGTGAGCTCTGGCAGTTTATGTCGAACTCGTCAATCCCGCTAGCACAAAGCCTTTTGCATCCTTCGTGTAAGTGTGAGTCCGTAACTACCGTGTGACACATTTTTCACCAAACAATCAAAACAGAAGCTCCAACAGCTCAAAGTAATAGATGTTTGTATCAAATGGAAGCAACACCAGACCTGCTTTAATAAGCATGGGAGGAATTTGAGTATTGAGCAGATGTGTGCCATGCAGCCAGAAGAGGTCACATTGAACACTTATAAGCTACCATGTCAAAATTGAATATATTGTAAGCACTTTGCAACTTGACCCATTTGTGTGTGTTGAGTTTAAAAAAATATTAGAGAATTCTGAAATTAGATAAAGACTTTAATGCATCTTGTATTTAGCATCAAGCCTCAAGAGGACAAACATTAGGTCACAGCTGTTGTCAGAAGGCAGGCTGGTGAGATGTTTGTATGCATGGACTGCTGATGCTTTTGGAAAGTAGCATGAACATATATGGCTATCTCTAGATTGTTGCTGATCAAACAAATCCATAAATGTTGATCATTCTCTCTAGGGGAGATATTACCTATCAACAAGACAATGCGACAAGCCATACTGCCAGAATCGTCTATGAGGGGTTTGAGAACCATAATGACGACAATCTAAAATATATGAGATTACATCAGTTAACAATTTGATTAGATGACTGATCCTAACCAAGGAATCTAAATCAACTCCTTGCTGCAGTGCAATCCGCATGGTCACAGATGCCCAAAGAAATCATGTAGCATGCTACTAAGTACAATAGCAGCTAACTGCAGTACATGCTGCCAAAGGAGCACATTCAGGCTACTGGATTAGGGGTCATAATGTGACTGGAAATACTACTTATTTAATGGGTGAAATAATTACAAATTGTGATGCATGCATAAACAATTTCTAATGAAAAGCAAAAAATAAAAACGTCCATTTGGGCATGTATAATATTATGGAAAAGAATGATAAATAAATCCCAACTTCATAATATCCAAAATTTTCATGCGCTATCTAATATATTTTAAAAACAACTGTATTCACAAAACCATTTGGATTTTTTATATATGAATGGGAAACGAGTAAAAAAATATTTTCTGTTTAATCAAAGCAAGTAAAAAAGGGAAAATGCAAAGAACAAAACAAAATCAGCATTATGTGTTAAAATTGATGGGATGGATAATTTAAATAAAAGAACATTTTTTTTTTACTTAATCACTGATAAGATTTTAACAACCTGCGTACAGAAAATTTGGAGACTTTCATCTTTTTAAATCTTCAAATTTATTTTTTGCACATAGTGCATATATTTTTTCTTTTTGCTGTTATACACAGATATACAAACTTCAACTTTCAAAAAATAAACTCAAGTTTTTTTTACCATTAAACAACAACTCAATGAAATTTGACAAGAAATACATAACATAATTAAGAAATACACAATGAAATACAGGGCGTTTCTAAATTATCTCCCGTATTATACAGGTTAATTACCCAAAAACTATTACAGATTTTAACGTGATTTTTTTTTATTCCCAAAGAAAAACTCAGAAAGTTTCTTAGCATGCTCTAATAAATTTCAATATGCCCCACATTGAGTAATAAACATGTATAATATGGGAAAAAATTTAGAAACACACTGTACTACTTATATTTATAGATAACTATTTCGTTCATGAAAACAAGGAAATCCAAATACCGTAATTACACGTGGATAGTCTGCCTCCCAGATAATCCACCGGATAAAGAAAACCACCTTTCATGTAAAAATTTTCTCATATAATCCGCTTCTCAGAAAATCCGCGGAATATCAAAGAGTGGTTCCTTTCAAACCTTTCTCAAAATAGTAATTTAGCTAGTAATTTTATTACATACATAGCCATCTTCATTACTTTTATATATTTAATGGAACTTGTATAAATTAATTAATTAAATGTGTAAATAATTACAGTAATCTCATTTTAATGAATGAGGGCAACTCCTTATTTCTTCGGCAGCGGCCATGGTTCTATCAACGCACTAGGTGTTGACCAATAACGATAGAGAGCATTCAATGACATCATAACACCTTCAACTAATCGTAATTGCCAAGTATAGTGAATTTCAGTCTAGCAATCGCCGACATTAACTTTTTAACACTTTTTTCCCCCCCCTTAATTTATGAATGAAAAATTATGTCACTGGTTAATGATTGTTCCGAGGGGTTAGAATATTAATTTCAATGTTAGAAAATGATTGAACAAAGACTCGATAATTTTAAACCATCAATTCAAAGGCCACCGTGTTTTTATCTACAGCAGGGAAGTCGGCTAATTTTTATTAAAAAAAATATCTATCTACGATTTACTCTTTATAAAAGTTTTAACATAATTTTCTTATAAAAAAGATAGAAGACAGATAGAGAAGATTTGGTTTAGACAGAAACTAGTCCAGTTGATCATCGATCACAACAGCGATAACACAAGAAGCCAAGTGGCCTCTCGGCTGTAAGACAAAATGCAACAAACAATAGGAAACTTGATGGTGCCACTGCTGTTTTGGCTCCAAGCTTATTTTCCTGTTAACTCTTATTTACAAGTGATAAAATCTAAAATGAATGACAACACATCAAAAATAAAATTTCAATTGTATTTTTATTAAATTTTATTGCCTTTTTTTTATATTTCTTTTACATTTTCTCCACATTACAAACATCTCTCCTCAATTCTCTAACTAGAACAGTAAATAAATATATAATACAAGATACTATATTGCCCGGCTCGAAAGAAAGAGGAAACTGGCACTTGCGTAAATGGAAAAAAAACTCCTTCAACCACTCAGAAACGGAAAGGAAACAGGGGATTACTTATTACTGGTGCCAGTAATTTCATTAATTATTTCATTGATTACTTTCGATTATTACGGTATTTTGAAAGTATCAAAGGTATCGACTACTGGTATCGATTATTATAAACATTGTTTACATGATTTTTTTATTTATTTATTAAGAACTGCATTCACCTAGTAGACAATTGACTGCACAATATACAGGGCAATTCAAAAGTTACTGTGCAGTAGTGCATGGAAATGTGTACACTTTGCCTGAGCTGAAGGAGGAAATCACCACTGAAGTTCAGCAAATCTCACCGGCCATATTGAGCTCGCTTGCTGGTCAGCTGACCTGCCATTGCTAAATGAAAAAAAACACACAACATGGGCAGCAGCAGTAGCACTAAGTGGCGCGCAAAATCGAAAGGCAAAAGAGCGAAACTAAAGTCTTATAAACGACTAATCGATACTTGCGACAATATGTCGACAATTTTAATTTCTTTTAGTATCGTAAGTATCGATTACTCCCATCACTATAAAATACAGGGTGAACAAATTACAGTTGCTAAACACTTAAATTCCTATGGCTACTCCTTACAGGACATTAGTCTTTATATTCCTTACGACTCCATAACAAAAAAGAAAGCAATTAGAGTCTTATTCTCATCTGGAAGTTCAATCTATACAACTTTAAGTAACATTATTTATTTAATATATATTACTAATAAAATTGTTTGTTCAGACTCAAACAGTTTGTTGAAATTTCCCATCACTGCAGTATTGCCAATTTGAATATCTTAGGCTTAAATTTCGTTTTTTTTATAAATCGAATCAAACAAACGGTAATGCTGTAATAAAAACTGCTAATCCAGAGCATATACCCAGGCAATTGTTTCTTTGTTTATAAACAATTTTTTGTGAAATATATACTTCATAAATTACTATCAAAAATAAATAGGAAAATTTGTGAAATATATTATTTCGTAAACTTCTCATCTATCTCTGTTACTCGCAGCTGCCGCCATCTTAGGGACGTTACTTTGTATGTTTACCACTTATTGCAATTTGGAAATATTTGTTCCCAGATAATCCGCAGAGTCATTTTTCAGATGAAAATAAACAGACAGTCCGCGTGTAATTACGGTACAAGTAGGAGTATCATAGTTTTAGGAAGGACTAGTTCGAAGCGTGAATGCTGCTATGCATGCTGTTCAATAAGCACTCATGACCTTCTCAAAATTGTTAAAATTTTCAGTTCTTTCTTCGCTTAAAATTGCTCTTCACAAGGCATTCTAACAGGATGTATGGGATTTTGGTCTTACTCCATTCTATGAAATGTCCCCACTTTCAAGATATTCATCAATTAAACCAGTTTCACCAAGTACAAAGAAACCAGAACAAAAAGGTCATCTGAAAAGCATTATACAGATTCTAAAATTTCATTCCTATCTTAGGAAAGGAAAAACATTCTCCATGACAGCTTTGTGAAAAGAACAGCGACTAGGATACTCATGGCCCCCAATTTGATCCCAGGTTGTGGAACTCTTCATTTCCACGAAAGGAAATGTGGGAAGTGAAGCTTAGAGAAAGATATGGATTCTTTTATGCAGTAGTGCTATTGAGAAAACTCAACAGAACAAAAAAGAAGCAATGTGTAACATTCTTTTAAACGCATCGTGTAAAAACATTGAAAACGGGTTCTGGAATATATTATAGATCTGAATCAGACTTCCTCAAATCAGACAAACAAACATGGAAGGGAAAAAATAAAAATAAAAAATAAAGAAACACGGAGGGAAAAAAAATGAAAGAAAACTAAATAATAATTTTTTCTTTTGTACCTGTTGTATCTGATATCTATATTGGTAACTCCCGAATTGGTATTATGAAATCTTTTAGATATCTTGGGATTGAATTGGCCCATGATTTGTGTTGGGATTCACACGTAAATTCATTAGTACAGAAATTAAATAATAACATGGGTATCATTTCTAGATTAAATTATTTACCCCCTAATATATTAATTCTATTATATAAGGCTCTGATCCACTCTAATCTGTGCTATGGTACTATAATTTGGGGAGCTACTACGCAATATAATTTGTCTAGAATCTTGAAACTGCAGAAGTGGTTTTTGCAGATTCTTTTAAAAGTATTCCCCGTGGTACTTCCGTTTCCTGTTATTTTCAGAAATTGGAAATATTTACTATATATCAAATTTATAAGGTGCAACTTTGCGTTTTTATATACAGGGCGTTTCAAAATTATGTACAATAAATTTAGTGACATATTCTTGAGGTCAAAAGAAGACGAAAATGTTCTATAGAACTTTGTCTGGAAACGATTTATTTACGCGATACAGCCAACTAAACCCGTGGCTCCAAATTACAGGAATTGTTCAAAGTGCCCGCCACCAGCTTGCACGCGCGCTTCGGTTCGTTGCATGAGTGACCATCTGATGTCATGGAAGAGTTCGTCGCCAGCATTACGAACGGTTTGGCATGCATTTTCAATTCGTTGTCGCAGATCCATAATGTTAGGAACTTCTGTGCTGTAGACGATCGTTTTCACATGACCCCACAGAAAAAAGTCCAAGGGATTAAGGCCTGGTGATCTTGCAGGCCAGGCTACCGGTCCACCTCGACCTATCCACCGATTCGTGTATGCAGCATTAAGGTGTGCTCGCATAACATGGCTGAAATGTGCTGGAGCGCCATCATGCATGAACCACATGTTAGTTCTTATCAAAAGAGGAACATCTTCCAGTAATTCTGGCAATGCATTCTGCAGAAACAAAAGATACGTTCGCCCAGTCAATCGTGGCGGCAACACATAAGGTCCAATTAAGTTATTTCCGACTATTCCACATCAAATGTTCACGGAGAAACGCTCTTGATGCGCTCGAGCTCTGGTAACATGCAGGTTAGCATCTGCCCAATGGTGCTGGTTGTGAGAATTTACGATTCCTGTCCGGGTGAAGGTTGCTTCGTCCGTGAAAAGTATCTGGCTGAGACAACTAGGGTCTGCAGCATGACGACGTTGTATCCATTGGCAAAATCGTTGTCGGTGTGGATAGTCTGTTGGGTTCAGTGCCTGAACCAGTTGCAGGCGGTATGGATGCAAAAGCTGACGGTGAAGAATGCGCCAAACAGATGAGTGCGGAATGTGTACCATGGAAGAAATACGACGGGTGCTTGTCTGTGGTTCATCATGTATGATGTCAATTATCACATCCTCCTCATCCGGAGAACGTGCTACAGGCCGCCCTTGTCCTGTTCGACGGCCAAAGGAACCACGCTCCCTCAAATGCCTGTCGACAGATACAAATGTTCGGTTATTTGGCAAACGTCTATTCGGAAAGCATTCTTGGTAGAGTCTTCTTGCTTCCATAGCATTTCCGTCCGCAAGACCATACATTAGGTGCATGTCAATGTATTCTGCACTGGAATACGTGTACATGACTTTTTTTTTTACGTAAATCGTAATGCGTATGTCAAAGCACGCAAATGTTCTGAAATTGATATTCCTAGTGGATGTACAGTAGTGAAACCAACCGTAATGGAAACAACCGTACACAACTAATGGAACAACCCTAAAGTAGGTTTAAATGGAACAAACCACTCAACCTAGTGTTGGGTCGAAACGCTGGAACTGCTAAAATATCGTCCGCTAACTACCGTGCTTCCCTACTGTATGATATTGGATTACTTGCAAACAAATCGTTTCCAGACAAAGTGCTATAGAACATTTTCGTCTTCTTTTGACCTGAAGAATATGTCACTAAATTTATTGTACAAAAAATATCAGAATGAATAAAAAGACCACTATTCCAGAAGAATTTCTTTAATTGATGGATACGTATTTCGGCAGCACTGCTGTCTTCTTCAGCATCCAACTATCGACCACGATCAGTAGAGTAAAGACGGCTCTACTGATAATGAAAGGATACATCCTTTCACTTATATAAGGAGAATCAGCCAATGAGAGAATAGCACTATTCTAACTCAATGGGCCTTCTTATACAGTGGCCAATAGTAAACGGACAAGTACAGAGTGACCACCAACTGGATAGAACCAGTTGATACAGTGAGTAACAACATTACAATTACAATTACAGCTTGATTACAAAATTTCGGATATAAGAGCTTAAAGTTAAACCTGATTGCAAAATTTTCTGTTATAAGAGCTTAAGGTTAAACATTATTACGAAATCATAGACAATAGCGAAAAAACTGTTTTAAACTAAGGAAACTAAATCACAATAAGAATTGAATTTTATAATAAATAACAGGTAACGTTAGAATTTCCTTCGGTGGTTCAGGAGGGTCTAGGCACTATTGGTAGCATCTTCTTGGTTTTGGAAATTTTATTAGGTTTGCGATAGGCATCAGGTGGGCTACGTTGAGCGGTCCGGCGTCGCTGTTGAGGAGTACTTCTGGTGTTTCTTTGCTGATGGCGTAACTTTCTAGGAAGTTAAGCAGTTGTGGGTTGCCTGTGCTGTGGAGGATCGAAAATCTGTCTCTGTTGTAGTCGTGTCCGCTATCTAGAATGTGGTCCGAGAATCTAGAGATTCCTGTTCTCCCTTTCTTTATATAGTTGAGGTGTTCTTTTATCCTTGTGTCTATGGCTCTGCGTGATTGACCATAGTAAACAGCATCACACATGCCACATTGCAGTCGGTATACTCCTGGACTTTCTTCTGCCGGTATGGTGTCTTTCGGGTTCCCTAAGACAGGTTCTTAGGGTGTTCTGGCTTCTGTAGACAGGTTCTAATCCAAACCTCCGAGCTATTTTAGCTAATCCTATATTTAATCTTTTGTTGTAGGGTAGTATTAGTCGTCCTTTGTGTTCCTTAGATCTTTCTAGTGTCGTGGTGTTTTTGATGTGTATCTTTCTTCTTACTTTGCGGTTGATGTTGTCAATCATTTCTGGTGGGTATCCGTTAATTTCTGCAAACTTCTTTATATTCTGGATCTCTTCCTTAGTGCTGTTGTGCTCCATAGGGATGGAGTGTGCTCTGTGGATCATGTGCGTGAATGCTGCTATTTTGTGTGCCTGGCAGTGGTTGGAGTCCTTTGTAATGTAGTTGGGGACGAAATTCTTCTTCCTGTGGATGCCAAAAATCAGTTTCTGTTCTCTTCTGGTGATTGTTAAGTCGAGAAACGCTATTTTGGCTTCCTTTTCCCGTTCTGCGGTGAATTTGATGTTCTGACACATTTTGTTCAACTTCTCTTGTTGTATGGGAATAGCTTCCCCTGGTGCTATGACGAAGATGTCATCTACATAGCGGTACCATATTCTTGGGTGTTGTTGGAATTCCAAACTTGCTTTATTTTCCAGGCTCCTCACATACAAGTTGGCAATGAATGGGCTTATACAGTTACCCATTGGTATGCCGTCTGTCATTTTGTACCAATTGCCGTTGAATAGAAAAATATTGTTGTATACTATAAGTTTAACTATATGGATAACTTCTTTAATTAAGCCTAGGTTCCATTCATTCTCACACATTGTTTCTGCTAAGGTGTCAATGGCTTTGGCGAGAGGTATACTGGGGTATAGTGCTACTTTGTCGAAGGATACTAGTTCTTCATTTTCTTCTAGGGTTATGTCTGTCAGTTTTTGGCATAGTTCTTGGGAGTTTTGGATGGTATAATCTTGGCCCATTAGTTTTAGATTAGATAAGTATTCTTTGAGGATGTGTTTAGAGAGGTGGTCTGTAGGCGAGTCGATATTATTGACTATAGGTCGCCACTGGTTCCCTGGTTTATGTGTTTTGGGCAGGCAGTATAGGCGTGGTGGTTTTGGGTTAGTGGGCATTAGGTCTTTTCCTATAAGGTCCTTACATGCTAGGGGGCATCTTTTGATGCATTCTTTGGTGTCATCTATGAGTTTCTTAAGGGGATTCGATTCTAACTTCAGATAGGGGCCATGGTCTATCATTTCTTGGACTTCTCTGTAGTATGCTTCTTTTTCCACTACTACTAAATGGTTCGACTTGTCGTCTCTAAGATAAAATACATTTTTATCATGTAATTGTTTCAAGATTCTTGCCTGTTTCTTGTTTTCCTCTCTTTTTATCGGTGTTTTGGCATTCTTCGTGAGTTGCAATTGTAGTTGGGTTTTCAATTCTATGTTCTGGGTGGGGTCAAGATTCCCATGCCACTTCAGAGTTGTGGATATAAAGTCCGTCAGATCTCTGTTATCGTTTTGGAAGGCGTATTTCAAGCCCTTTTCTAATATTGCTAGTTCTTCTTGGCTGAACATCACATTCGACTTGTTGATGACTACTTTGGGTTCCGTGTTGTAGTCTCTTAACTCACGGAACCCAAACGTCCCCAACTGGCTTGAACTGGCGCCTGATTGAAATTGGTTTATTATTACTTTTTTATTAACATTAGTTATTACTAAATCTACTAATATTTAATCTATGGCAATTTGTTTACTTTAAGTTTTAGGCGATGTTGTAACATATGATTTATAATTAAATTCCCCGAATCTGTACGGTGCCCAGGGGAGCCTACTAGTCGGTCTTGTATCATACCAGCTCCCTTAGGGCATCTTTTATATTTTTGTATCAATAATTTAATTCAATTAAATAAATAAATAAATAAATAAATAAATAAATAAATAAATAAATAAATAAATAAATAAAAATAAATGGTAAAAAAATTTATTATAATTTTTTGAATTCATTTCTTAAAAAATTCATATGATGAATAAAGTAATAAATAGCAAAATAAAGAAATGCCACATCCGTAGACAACAGATGTGGCAGCCACATTTTTGACTTGGCTGCCAACAATTTTGAGTTAAGTTTGGCATTCTGCACTTTTTACAAAATAAAAGTTCAAAAATAAATCATAACTGTGTTTTATTAAAAACTGCATACAATAATCAAGAGATGGTAATCCAATAATAAAACAAGGTAAAGTATCAAGGACAAGGGGGGGGAGAGGAAATTTCAAACAAAACGAACATATATTTTGTGACATGATGCCATTCCTATATTTTATTTTGTATAAAAAATTGTTGTACTACATTACAAATTATAAAAAAAAAACATTGCCATTTATCAATATTGTAATATGTTAAATCTTCCATGCTTATTTGTAATTTGTTTTAAAAAATTCTTTTTTGGTTGACCTCTGCTTGAGTGCTCTATGGGGATAATCTGTGCGTCGGTCTGCATGAAAGGGGATCGCAGATATCGCAGGGAGTGTCAGAGTGCTATTATTTTCCTTACTGGTAAAATACGGGAACCAGTCTGTGAACACGAGAGGCGGGACGCACATGTGTGGTGGAACAGGGAGAAAGGACGTGCCGAATGCGGAATGAAAAACGAAATAGCGACCACATGGAGGTGTAGGCCTAACCCATAGTTCAAAATGCCTGGCAGAAGGACATTGTAGGCTCATAAAGAACTTATGGGCTGTTGAAATTTGGGCTTGAAGTCAACTGAGTGTTGAGAGAATCATTCCGTTATTTTCTTCATCCCCTTCATGCAGAGATCTAATTAGTAAGAGACGGCATTAAGCGTACAAGAGAACGTAGGACTATGTGTAAATCAAGTGACAATTATTATTGACGCAATTTTAGAGTTGATGAAGGTTGAATATACTTAATATTGTGACTTAGGAATTATGTAATTAGAAGAATTGTTTGATAGGCTTAAAATTAGATTTTTCTATACATTTATTCATCTCCTCATTCGTTGTATATACACTGAACGACCAATTTATTAGAGACACTGCTTACGAAAAATGGATCAGCCTCCCAGCGACACCCAAACAATGCAGCGCTGTATAAAAGGGATGCATTGGATCACAAGTTGCAGTCGGCAGCAGAAGTGGACTGAATATGGGTAAATCCAAGGATTTGACAGACTTCGAACGAGGCATGATTGTTGGAGCTCGACGGGCGCAGTTGAGCATTTCGCAAACCGTGAACCTCCTCGGGTTTTCCAGTACAACTGTGTCAAGAGTATTCCATGATTTGTATATATGCCAAAAAACAACCTTCAACAAACACAACTCCGGATAAAACGGCCGTGGATAAACGAGGCCAACGGCGACTGGCACGAATCATCCACAGCAACAGGACGGGAACAGCCCAACAAATTGAAGCGCAGTTCAATGAGGGAGCATCCCAACCCATTTCGGAGCACACAGTGCAGCACAATTTGTACCGAGCTGGGTTTAACAACAGGCGGCCAGTACGGGTACCGTCACTGTCACCGCCAAATAGGAAAGTGTGCCTGCTATGGGCACACAGGAATCGCCACTGGATACCAGAGGAGTGGAAGGTGGCCGCCTGGTCTGATGAATCACGGTTCCTACTTCATCATGTGGACGGCAGACTACGCATCTGGCACAGACAGCATGAGGCCATGGACATCCTGTCAGCAGACAACCGTACAGGCGGGTGGAGGAGGAGTGCTGGTCTGGGGTGTCTTCTCTTGGGAAACACTGGGTCCTCATATATCCGTAGACACATCCCTGAATGCGACACACAACCTGAACATTGTTGCCGATCAGGTGCACCCGTTCATGATAACTGTGTTCCCTGGTGGTGACGGACAATTTCAGCAGGACAAGGCTCCCTGTCACCATGCTCGAATGGTCTTGGACTGGTTCGAGGAACATGACGCGGACTTCCACCCGTTTCAGTGGCCAGCTCGATCGCCCAATCTCAACCTGATCAACACCTTGCTGAATCCATGCCAGCACGTATTCAAGCAGTTCTCGCCGCTAAAGGAGGCGCAACATGCTATTAGCAGGGTGTCTCTAATAAATTGGTCGTTCAGTGTATCATACTTGTATTTTAAACTTCAATTACTTATTTTAGTAATTAAATATTTTCATATAGTATAAAATGCATGCTTCCGTATTTAGAACAGGTGCACAACAATTTTAGAGGAGCCAATCTACGCATAAGCAACCTGTATCAGTCTCAATTTAATATACCTTATAGTGCATTGAATTGTACCGGGCGTTTCAAAAATAACCGGTATATTTGAAAAATCAATAAAAACTAAACGGGCAGCGATAGAAATACACCGTTTGTAATTTCGAAAGTTTGTCTGGATGAACATTTACTGTCGTCCCAAGCATATTGCAACACACGGTGTACTTCTATCGCTGCCCGTTTAGTTTTTATTGATTTTTCAAATATACCGGTCATTTTTGAAACACCCGGTATATACAATACAGAGTACATTAACCAGCGCATTAATTCTTTTCCCTCAATATTCCATACACTTTTACCATTGTCAAATGCTAATGATTAAGTGAATTGCCAAAAACAAGATGGGACAACCTTTCGAGTAAATCAACCACGATATCAACGTTTTATTTATTTTTTTGAATGATGTTCTAGATAAGTTAAGAAATTGAAGTATGGCCAATTCTCTGGAATTAAACATTGATAAGACAAAAGTTATGCCTTTCCATCAACGCAATAAGCTAAATTTATCGAGTTTTTTCCCAGTTTATTATGGTAGTCTTCTTGTTACGAGAACTACTTCTTTTAAGTATTTGGGTCTCACTCTATCTTATGATCTTTCCTGGGATTCCCATTTGAATTCCCTTCTGCTCAAGCTAAACACGAAACAAGGCCTGATTTCCAGGTTAAATTTTTTACCTCGCAACATTTTACTATTGTTGTATTATTCATGGATCCATTATTCTCTTTGTTTTGGAGTAATGTTCTGGGGCTCTACCAACACTTACAATTTAACTAGGATCCTTAAGCTCCAGAAGTGGTTTCTCCGCACTTTTCTTAATGTTCCTAAGTGATCATCTGTAACCCACTATTTTTCTAGCTTGCGTATTCTGACTGTGCAACAGATTTATTTTCTTCAACTCTGTTCGTTTGTATATAAGATTGTCAATTCTTTACTTACTGTTACTACTCCTTTAATTATTTGCTGTAATAACGATAGGCATAATTATCCGACCAGGAATGCTCAAGATATTTATTTCCCAATGTCTCGTTTGAATTATAGGGATAGATGTATATCTTTTGTCGGTGTTAAGTATTGGTCACAGGTGCCTCCTGAAATTCGTCTATTGTCTCCTTATCGTATTTTTCGTAAAACTATAAAAAATTAAGTGTTTAATTTATGTTTATGTTAGCCTTAAGTTAGTTTCAGCATTTTTTATGTAAAAGTTCTTCTGTAGTATACTATTTATTTGTTTAAATTATGATTAGCTTTGTTCATTGGCAAATCAATTTAGTATATAACTTTGATGCTGCTTTTTTTTTTTCTTTCTGTGTTTTTGAATTATTGTTGTTTTTCCACTTGCTGTTGGGAGAGCTAATATTTTATAATGATATCATATTCATAATTTGTTACTTAGATGAAATCATTAATATTTATTATATTATTTTCGATATTGATTATTTGCATCTTTTTGCCTTATTTAATTTTAAATTAATTTCATGAAACTATGCTAGGCCCTCTAAATTATGTCCTCGGCCAATCTTGATTTGTTATCAGTTTTATTTTGTTTTTGATTTTCTATTGTTTTATTTATTGTTACCATTGGTAGTTTTTTACTAACATTTATTATTTTCTCCCTTGTTAATTTTTTTCTCCCCCTGAGCCTCACTTGTCGGTCTTTGACCATTCTGGCTCTGGTGGGCGTTGTTGTATTTTTTATCTAACTTATTGAAATAAATAAATAAATAAATAAATAAATAAATAAATAAATAAATAAATA
>JAHWFO010048558.1:575128-612158 GCA_023313115.1 Rhysida immarginata | reverse complement strand
ATAAATAAATAAATAAATAAATAAATAAATAAATAAATAAATAAATACTTACTGCGATCACATTTCATTTACTGCGTCAACAAATTCTCCCATCTTACTTCAGTTTAGTTGTTTATTGATAATAAATGAAGAATACAGGCACCATGTTAAGTAAATTTATAACAATAAAGAAGAAAAATGAAGTAACATTTGGGTAAAATGATAATTTTTTTTCTTTCTTTTTTCTTATGCAGTTTCCCCCCCCCCCCCCCCGCGGTGGGGGGGAATAAAAAAAAAGAAAAAAAAAATTTGGGGAGTAGCTTATATACAAGCATATGAGTTCTTAGTTGTTTTTATTTAATATACTGTGATGGGACGGGGGGTTTTAATAAGTCACGCACCGTTTGACCCCGCTACTTAATTTAAATTACTACCCTCAAAGTAAATTAAAGTCCGCTATCATTATTCATCTTGTTACCGAAGAGCAAGATGTTAAGTTTCTGTACAGTGATCATTTACCTTTTTGCGACTGCTTACAGTTTCACAAAACACCAGTCCGCACAGATCGAGGATCGCCCCCCCCCCCTCCGCTCTTCAGAATAAGTTAGGACCCACTTATTCTAAATTAAATTCTTTATTCCATTGCCCGCAATATTTTATTTAATTATTTTCCAATGGAAAGTCCCTTCTTAACTGCACTGCTTTGCAATAAATTGCCCCACCCACAAGGAGTTATCCGAATGAGCCAAAAGTAGGTATACAGCAAGAGATAAATCTGAACACATCTTCATTACATTATGGAGCCAAGACGTGCACTCATTTGTACAGGGTGTCCCAACGGAAAGCGGCATCAGTAGGTTGTGGCACCACCTCTACCGGCGATGCATTGTTCCAGCCGCTGGTGTAGGTGGTCATACAGGTGGTGAATGTCATGTCATCTTGGGGTACATCTGCCCACGCCTGGTGAACCTGCTTTGTCAGTTCATGGAGATTGGCGATAGGTCTGGGGACCTAGTGGGCTATGGCAGGCAGTTTACATCATGCAGACATGCCATGCTCATGTTTGACGTGTGCGGTCTGGAGTTATCCTGCTGAAAGATGCGCCGGGTATGGTGTACAGAAAGGGCAGTAATACAGGCTGCAGAATCTCTGACGTACCGTGCTGCTGTCAGGGTGCCTTGGATGGTATCGTAGCCGATGGCACCCCAGACCATGATCCCGGGTGTTGGTCCATGATGGTGATACCGGATGCATTGTTCATTGGCATGTTCCAATGGTCTGCGCCACAATCCGTCTGCATCTGTCGTCCGTGTCCAAACGAAAGCGGAATTCGTCGCTGAAGACCACCGGGCGCCATTCCATTTGCCAGCCCACTCATTCACGACACCATTGCAGTCGTATCGCGCAGTGCTCAGGTGTCAAAGGAAGACGCCAATGGACGCCTGGTAGACATTGTCACGGCGTGTAACCTGTGTGCTATTTTCACTATTGACACTGGAGCAGTACCGGGAATAATGATGTTGTCACGCAGTTGCCGCAGGGTGATGGTTCTGTTAGTGCTGCTAGTGCTGTTCGCAGTATCTGCCTATCGGTACGAGCTGTCGTGCTTCTCAGTGCCCCAGAGCTTGGTCTTCTGGCATGTGTGCCTTCCTCTCGCCATTGCCTGCAATATCAGCCTACCGTACGTGCGTTCCGCAACACATGGACAGCAATCTGTCTGGTTGACCATCTAGCCTCAGAGAGGCCAATAATCCGACCTCGTTCAAAGTCCGTTAATTGCGTGAACAGTTGTCCTTGTCATCGTCATAGCATTAAGACCATTGTGCGGATTACAGTACTGTACGTTCACGAGGCAGTTGCTTTCTCCCTCCAAACGTGGAACAGTCATGATGGGCGCATCCAGCTTACGACAAAAAATGTAGTCAGATGTCAGGAAATAACTGCCTTTACTTTTACAGGATCATTTAAGCAACGAGGGAGGTAACCCGCTCCATTGCTACAAAAGTGGCCAAGGTTGAACTTTAAAGTAGAATAGAAAAAGAACCAACCTTGAGTTCACCGTGACATTATCAATCGAAAGTCGAATGGGGAA
Source organism: Rhysida immarginata (assembly GCA_023313115.1). Taxonomy (NCBI): domain Eukaryota; kingdom Metazoa; phylum Arthropoda; class Chilopoda; order Scolopendromorpha; family Scolopendridae; genus Rhysida; species Rhysida immarginata. Next base: position 610,087 of record JAHWFO010048558.1, on the reverse strand, counting down.
AGGAACACCCGGAATCGGATAATAAGCTGAATGATGCCTAAGTCGGACGGCTCCTCCAGCAAGGAAAATTGCACTATTGTATACAGCGGCATTCCGCAGACTGGTATTTTACGGACTTGAATGACTAAATGAAATGATTTTCGGAACAGCAAAAGAAGCGGGCGACAAAAGGCAGAAACCGCACGTTGAAGACCGTTCACTACTAAAACTTGGATGCAACTATACTCTTTGGCTGCCTATCAAAAAACTGTCGCTATCCCAACCCATCCTTAGCAACACACCGACAAAAAAACTTGCGCAACGGTCTAAAAAGAATAAGGCGCTTAACAAAATAAAAGTTAGCTTAACAATCAAAAGAACTCGCGTACAACGAAGCCAACTATTAAACAATCCGTTGTAGAGGTAATTAAATTTATTAAATATATTTCTGCATTTTCCCTTTTTATTTTTTAAATTAAATATTCAACCCAAGAGAAATTTTACCTATATTTGAACAGTATGGTTAAGACCGCAAAACAAACTATCAAAATTAAAGAAATTGAGAACCTGACAAAACGCGTAATTGCTTTTCCTGTTCTCAAAGGCAACTAGGTTAGATATATGATACATAAATAGCTAATACTGTGTGAAAACTTTGCCAGAAAGATTCTCTCAAATGAAGAAAAGGAATAAGACGAAAACATGTCAAGGGCTAAAATACCAGACAACATCATTCGGTTAAGGGAGAATAAAGCCATAGCTGTGAAAGAATACCTCCACAGGGTCCAATAAGAAAAAAATTGCCGTTATAAAACAATTGTTAGCTGCTTGCCCAAAATATTAAACCCAATCATTTCCAAATTCATTTAGCACAAATTAATAGCCTGGCCAGGCAGATAAAGGGAAGACCAACTTTCCCGTATGTGGGTGTTAGGTGCAAGTTCGGTTTCATAAGAAAAATACATAACGACACCAGAAGGCGTCATGTGATTCCTTTCATTATCATAAGGACGGGGACACAGTAACCTCCTTTGTAAAGCTGTGGGGGGAATTTATGTCTATATGACAGAGACATATAAACACTAAACCAATGTGTGATGAAGTCGGTAACAGATTTCCCGAACAAATCTGAGATGTACCGAGGGTAAGCTAGACAGAGTCGGAGAGTCCAGGAGTCCTAACCACATCTCAAAGGGTCTAGCGATTCAAGAAAAAAAACAACACCCATTTTTTTAACATCTCCGCCAATGGGGGAGGAACGAGGAAAGGTTGACAGAGGGAGTTCCATGCTTCAACCTAAAAGTTGCGTGCAACAACATACATATGTACATAAGGAAATTTTTTTTTTTTTAATTTCAAAATATCATTTCGATTCCTGAGTTTTAAAGTCTATTTCAGGAAAAAAAAATTGAGTTTCTGAAACGAACACTTAGGCCTTCATTCTTAGTGAGTAGTTGCCAAAAAAAAAAAAATAATAAACATTTTAACAAACCTATGCACAAATATAAAAATTTTCATTTTTTATTTTTTCTTTTTTATGTAAAAAATAAGCAGAATTCACAAAATTGAGGTTTTCTCTTTCTTTTAAATTCGTCTTCAGTGGAAATTTTTTCAGTCATTTTAGTCTCCTTTTAGACCAATCGGAAATTTGGACCAATTGGGATTTAGACCAATCGTCCTGGACCGGTTTAATTTATCCTTTAGCACCGGCTTTTATCCTAAATGTTGGAAGCAGGTCAATGTGATATCAGTGCCCAAAACGGTAAGACCTCCCTCATCTACTGATTATAGGCCCATTACTATCGTTCCATTTCTGGCAAAAATCATGGAGACATATGTTGCCACCCACTTGTCATTGTTTATAGAGCCTTATTTGCTCCAAGAAGAACATGGTTTTAGGAAGGACCGTTCAACTTCCCTAATCTTGCCTGCTTTCTTCATTACTTGGTTTCAAACATTGACCAAAGGAACCAGGTTGATGTGCTCTATTTCGACTACAGTAAGGCCTTCGATAGCATTAACTTCAAACTGCTTTTACGAAAACTTAGTAAAGTCGGCCTGACTGAGGACCTTCTTAATTGGTTTACTTCCTTACTTGTCGAAGAAGCTTAGTGGTTATAAACTTAAGTGGAACCAGTGTCAGAGGCAGAATATGGAGTGGGGTTTCTGTTCTCGGCTAGTCATAACTGGAATGACTTTACAATCTTTCTCAGGCGGCAGTTTCTGTCCATTACTGGGCTATCAACAATGGACTTGTTTTGAACGCCTCTAAAACGTTCTGCTTAACTTACTCCAGGAAGGTTGTCAATTTTGTATATGATGACAGCCTGCTGAATAAAATTCAACATTGTAACGTAATCAGGACTGGGAGTTGTGTTTAATTCAAAACTGACTATTACTGACCACCTCGAACTGTTGCTGTCAGAAATTAGTAAACACCTCGGTATTATAAAATGTTTAACAAACTTCTTTAAGAAAGAAAAAACTTTATTACTGTATACAACAACCACCTTGCCTAAAATTTTATATGCGGTATGGATCTGGTACTCTGGGAATACTCAGCTATTTGAGTATCACCAAACCAAACTTTTAAACTTTAGTTCTTTCGTTACTCGTGCTCTTCATCTTGCGGACATAACCTCCCTTGCACCTGTATTTAATTGCTCACAAATTATTAATAGAGTGCTTTTTTAGCACCTTAAGAAAGCTTCTTAATGGACAGCTCATTTCCACAAGAACCCTTGAATTAATAGGTTTTCGTGTTTTCAGTAGCAAAAGGAATAATCAAGCTCTTAAGTTCCTTGTTAAATCGCAGACTAAAGTTTTTAGACATTAGACCCAGCTTTTAAATTAATTTATTTTGTACCATTCCACACGAGTCTGAACCGGATGCAGCTGCATGAATGGTCTGCCCACGTGGGGGTGGTCTCGGAGTAAACTGGAGCCGCTTAGATGTAAGAAGAGGAATAATGGATTATGGAACGTCGTAAGGGATAACACATCATTTAATTGCACACAAAAGAACTAAAATAATATAATAGTTTACATAAGCTATGAGGCCCCAGATAATAAGAATATTAAGCACTTCAACGAACAAATTCAATAACCAAAATAAGCAAATTACAGTCTCACTAGACTGACAAGCTCAATTCAACAGCATTAAGCATTTGCTCTACGCTTACAGATCATATGAGCATCCACTTCTTATGACTGGCATTTGCTCATATGCTTTGTAATCACTTAGGTGCCAGATCAAGCTCCACCCAGAAGCCACTAACCTCTTGCACTCTCTGGGCAGTAGGATATACTCGACAAATACCGTGGCGTGAGAGCACGTTACGTGCTCCTTTTATTTCCAGATGAGGAGCACTGTAACCTCCAATGGTCCTGCTACTCAAGCAGCCACCCACTATGATACTTTCACCGATGCTGACCCCATACGTACACAAAAGACTAAGAAGGCTAATGCTGCAATTAGCACACTTCTTAGACCATCGAAAATACAGATCACACACTAACAAACACATGACCCCCCCCCCCCTTATGGAACCGTTCCAGTACTACATACAGCACCATGGGTTATCGTCCCAAGTTCCAGTGCAAGAGGCAAATGCTCAGCCACACAAAGTTTAATCACGTTACACCTTTGGCTAAGTGCAACTAGGTGTGCACTCCCAATCATTAATCCACAAAACAATTGACTTGTGTAATCGAGCATATCTTTAAGTAAGTGTTCTGATGCATGAACAGATTCGTGTCCTTGAGCCCTGCTGAACTTGATAAAACTGATTTCAGCTCACATGGACGGGTTATGACGTTTTAATCGTCGGAATCTAGGGGCAAAAAGAGTACGCAAACAGACAGGTTCATTTGCTACTCCAACAAACAACCCGTTGGTTGACAAATGCCGTGCCGCACGAAGCATCGTTTCCCAGGAAACAACAGTTTCATCTCTCCATATGCAAAATCCTTAATCCACCAACATATGAATCAGCTTCTTTAAAAAGGAACATTTGATGCCATTAACTTTTCTCAACTTCGGCGCAATCACGAAGTACAGTCAGTTCATATCAAACAAGAAGAAATAGCAGGAGCAATATATTACACAGTTATAGGAGATACGTGCACCCTTGAACAGCAGAGCTACAGCCACCCCAACTGGACAGCTCAAAAAACCGACCCGGCTCAGCGAGAAAAAAAATTAAACAACAACAGTTCATCATTGCTCATGTACAAGAAGAAGCCAAAAAACTTCTCTTGCGTGTTTTCCTGTCACACATTAACAATCAGCTCACAAGCCACTCTCTGGAATAAACCAACTTCCTCTAGTAGCCCAAAATGATGCACCCCAAAATTTAAAAATTCCACAAATACCACTCTACTGACCCACAGTTCACTATTTTTTAACAATAACCAAAATTAGATATTTTCTTTTGACAACAGACTTTCCCTGCTGAATTAACCCTTGAATCCTTATTTAACTTCGTAATATCGCTTTGTCTGTGTTTTTTTATCTTTCCATCTTCAGTTCGCTTTACATGTGTTTTCATTAACCCCGTTTTGGGCTTTCATCCGTGAGAGGCAACTGGCATTTACTGCAAGACCTGCAAGACCCATCAGTCGAATCCTTGATAATATGTTTTCTGTAGCTTTTTGTGTTAATAACCTGGTCTTGTATGGCAATCATGGTTCCTTCGGTTTCCCCAAAGAGACTCCCTTCACTCAACCAAAAGTTCGCCGCTTTTTTGTCGACGTGCGGCTGGTTGAGGTCAGAAGGATGTCTACCGTGGAGTTCCTTTCCGAGCCTTGAATGAAATTTAGTGCATGTTGTAGGAATATGATGGGTGTTCTGCACGCTGTTCAGATTCAAAGGTGTGCATTTTGTATCAGCCATGCAGACTGCTTTGTGTAATGGTTATGTGTGTTGTTTAGAGTAAAAGAATTCTGAGTGACTGAGTCTGTTTCTGGTGTAGATCTATTACATCAATAAGACCTCTGCTTCCCTCTGAACGAGGCAGGGTGAGTCTTTTGATAGCTTTCTGTGCTTTGTAAGCAGTTTACGTTGTTTCCTTTCAAGTCCCTCAAGAATTGTGTGTGTGTCCACTGTATGACTCCAAAGGAGTAGGAGAGTATTGGCGTGGCATAAGTATTGATGGCCTTGAATAAATTTCTGGAATTTAAATGCGTTTTAAGTATTGTCTGTAGCCTATGAAGATATTGTTTAGTGAGTGTATTCTTTATGTGTTTGTGCTCCAGAAGCTTGGCTTACTTAAATCCTATATATATTTATAAAATTCGTCGCTTTCCATAGCAGCAATGTGATCTGGTTCTTCTAATGTGAAGCCCCCTTCCCTAAGTACTCCATTTTCAATGTGAATGGTTTTGTATTTGTCCAACCCAAATTGCATGTGTATGTCTTTTGAAAAAGTTTGTGTAATTTCAAGTAACTGGTGCAATTGTGTTTGTGTGGAGGCATAGATTTTCATGTCGTCCATGTAGAGCAAGTGTGAAAGCGTGTAGTGGCAGCTTTTATTGTGTTCATTATATTATTTTATGAACTGCTTTGTGTAATGGTAATATGTGTTGTTTAGAGTAAAAGACTTCTCTGAGTGACTGAGTCCGTTTCTGGTGTAGATCTTGTATCACAAAGGGTTCTTGTGTGACGTTACCGGTCGCACAAAACAATGTGGTTCCACTAACACCAACACAAATCAACCAATGTTATTAATAAGACAACAGGGTAAATTTACTAGTCTCCAACCATTATCGTATAGTGTAATCCTCAAGTACAAATGGGTCCGCAATAACTCCATTTTTGTTTAAGCAACATAATATGATTTGATATCCAGACCCTTCCTCCAAAAGATAACCCATAATTAATCCTAGTGCAAGTAAAACGAATAAAAGGAAACAAGTTTAAGGTAAACAAATGAATGAGACTTTATTTAATAAATAAAATGCAAGTAAATCAGTTAGTTAGTTTTTAGTAAGATAATCAACATTACATTAGGCTAAATTCAATAAATGAGCAATCAATATAGATTAAGCAAATAAAGGCTCTCCCATTTCTATTTCAATTTTAAATGAACAATGGTAATTAAATTAGCACTGAATCAAGTGTTCATACAATTCCCACATTTTACTTAGCTGTAGAATTTTCGATGATTGAAGGCACCATGTGCTGTTCAATATGTTTACGTTTTTGATGCACGACAGTCTGTCCCGTTGCCGCCAACTATGATCATTCTTTCGCTTTCGCACTCCTAAGCCATTCCTCGGTGTAACTGTGGCAGCGCATCTGGTCATACCCGCCTCTAATCTCTGCATGACCCACGAGAGATTCCCTGAGGCAATCCCACCGAGATGCAGCAGTTCCACTCCACCTACGCCAAGTGAGTTTCGTAATCCTCCTCGCCACCACATCATCGCCACTGGCTGCTTTACTTTTATCTCCTCTGGGTTAGTTTTGCACGGCTGTTGCATCTCTGTCTTCACTCACTGGATTTGAAGAGCACTCGCCTCTGATTTCTTATTCACGCCTTAGTTCGTCGATCGTGTCCGCTATCGAGAAATGCCTCGAGTTAGGCCGCCCAACAAATGGGGACTGATCGTCCCCGATGTGTATCGAGGTGCCCATCGCCGTTGAACAAGATAAGCGACAGGAGAGTGGCCTCCCGTGCTGGAGAGTGTTCGAGAGAGCACTACGTGCTTGTTTTCACTTAAATAGCTGATTCAAAAATAAACATGTGGGAGAGCCATCACCTCTCGCTTTCAAAAAGGTCTTCCAGATAAGAACTGCTTTTATTGGCTTAGAACATTCCCGCTGAAAAAACGTTACGATCAGCCATTGCAGTTGAGTTTCGTGAGCAAAAATGCTCCCCCCCTCCCTTTTCAAGAGAAGTTAAAGAAAACGAGAAGTCAATTAGCGAAAATTAATTAAAATACACTTAAGGAAAAATAATTTTAATAGATACACTAGGTTGTTCAATTGGAGCAATGACAATATTCTTACAAATAAATGAGTAAGAACTAATAATATCTTGAATTTCCTAGATTTGTGCGAGAAAAACGAGCTGGAAAATTATAATCATTACAGAAGGTAAATACACAGATTCATATGACTAAATGTGTATCTGTAAATATGTCACAATCTATTATATCAATAACACCTCTGCCTCCCTCTCAGGGTGAGTCTTTCAATAGCCGTGTGTGGATGGTGCTTTCTGTGCTTTGTAAGCAGTTTACGTTGTTTCCTTTCAAGTTCCTCAAGATATATGTGCATCCACTGTAGGACTCCAGAAGAGTAGGAGAGTGGCCTGAGTGTTGATGGCATGGATTAAAGTATACTTTAAGTATTGCCTTTAGCCTATGAAGATATTGTTTAGTGAGTGTATTCTTTATGTGTTTGTGCTCCAGAAGCTTGGCTTGTTAAAATCCTAGATACAGTAAAACCTCCAGTTAACGAACCTCTTTACAACGAACAACTCTTTATAGCGAAGCAGTGTGTTGGTCCCGACCAACCCCAATATTAAAGGATAGGAAGAACGCCTCTGAATAACGAACCTCTTAACAACGAAACTCCTATTCTGGGCCCATGGTTATGAATTCCATTCAATTTCACCTTTCCATAGCAAAGAAAAACTGATAATGACTAGTTTCGACATGATTCCTGAAACACGATTCCTCCAGATATGGGTTTTCCTCTTCTTTTTCCTTTCAGATGGCGTTGCTAGTGGTCGCTGCGCCACTCAACATCAAATTCGTGTACTATACAACGAGTTTAATGATGTAATTGAGTTGCAACAACTCCGAAATTGATCTGTTCACATCAATAAAGTTAAAGAAGCTTAACAAGTAAAACTAATTTAACAGACCTTGTGTGAACAGGATATGTATTAAGTGCTAAATGAGCATGAGTTAAATACAGTAGGCCTATACTAATGAACATGTCGCTCCCAAGTAAACGGAGGGCAATTTCAATAGTAACAAAACTGAGGATTTTTCATGCTATTGATAAAGGAAATAAAAAACCTGACATTGCTAGTCAGTTTGATATTCCTCTGTCAACGTTATCAACAATTGTCAGCAAACGTGAACAAATTGAAAATGCTGCACAACTTGGACTTGACCAACTGACAACAACCTCTTGTCCTTTTGTGGACAAGAGGTTGTTGTCAGTTGGTCATGTCGTTATCCACAGTCCTTTCCAGTTACTCAACTTGGACTTAAGAGAAAAAAGAAGCGTTCGTGTAAGAGCGATCAGCTGGACCAACAACTGTTTGATTGGCTGACTCAAGCTAGATTTTAAAACATTCCAGTTTCTGGACCAATTTTACAGCAGAAAGCTAGGGATTTGGCTCAAGAATTAGGTAATGTAAATGCAGAAATCTGAAACTTTACGATATCTTTTGTTACGTCTTAGTCATTTCATAAAATTCATTTTTTAAATACGTAATGTAGGTCTTGAAAACTTCAAGGCTTCAAACGGGTGGCTGCAAAAGTTCCGTGAAAGATGGAACCTCTCAAAAGTGAGAAATGGAGGGCGAGGAATCGTCAGTTGATCCTACTGTTGAAAGTTCTTGGAAGAATAATTTACAAGTGCTGATTCAAGATTACAAGACATGTGAAGTTTTTAATGCTGATGAAGCATGTTTTTTTCTATAACTTACTACCAGATAAGACCATAGCTGTTAAGGGGAAGGCTTGCCATGGTGGAAAACGCAGTAAAGAAAAGTTTACTGTTTTATTCTGCTCGAATAGTGATGGGTCAGAAAAGTTACATCTTCCAGTTATTGGGAAATATGCTAAACCCAGATGTTTTAAAAATGTTCATAATTTACCCTGTTTGCATCGTAATTCAAAAAACGCATGGATGACGTCTGCATTGTTTCATGAATGACTAATGAAGCTTGATGGCAAAATGTTTTCACAAGATAGAAAAATTCTACTTTTTCTTGACAGATGCACATCTCACAACTTTAAACATGTGAAACTTTCGAACGTGAAGGTGATGTTTTTCCCTCCTAACTGCACTAGCAAATTACAACCCATAGATCAGAGAGTAATATCATTAGTTAAGAGAAGTTATAAAGATAAATTAGTGCAATATTTATTGCGTCAAATGCAAGCAGGCAAAAAAATCTCAAACATGAAATGGAATATCTTGCAAGCGATGGGATATCTGTCAGTAGCTTGGTCTGAACTGCAACCTACAGCAATCCGAAACTGCTTTAAGAAAGCTGGCTTTTCGTTTTCTGAACCTGATTCCGAATGTGAGAAAGTTAGCAGTAGTATTGAACATCAGACTGAGCTAGGTGATGATGCTTGGAGAGAACCAAGCAAATGGATGGACATTCACAATCAGTATTTGAGGACTTTTCGCAGCAGACAACTTGCTATCGTGCCACGATGTTGAGGAAGCATCAGAACCTTTTGCAGAAGTTTTGGAAGATGAAGATTAAGATAATGATGATGGCAACGATGCTGAAGATGTTGAAATAATACAACCCTCAAAGGAAGAACTCTTCCAAGCATTAGATACAGTTGAACGTTACATTTTATCTACAAATGATTACGTACAAAACATGGCATTTTTCAGTAAGCTGGAAAGTTCCCTCATGGCAAGCTTTAAACCAGTACTGAAACAAACCACTATTTCTGAATACTTTAACTGAAATTTTGGTGATTAGAAACTTTGAAATTTTGTTGAAAACAATTTCAATGTATGAAAAGCTACTGCGGTTATTGTTAAATCCGCTTAAATTATACTTTTCTTTTATATGCGCAATAGATTGTGTAATACTGTAATAAGTAATTTTATTCTGTAATTTTTAATACATGTACTGTACTGTATTGAAATTAAAATGCCGTTTAATAAAGAAAATTTTTTACCTCCATATAACAAAGTCCCAAAATTCCAGTCCCTTGAGTTTCGTTATATAAAGGTTTTACTGTATTGTAAAATTTGTCATTTTTCATAGCAGCAATGTAACCTGGTTCTTCTAACGTGAAGCCCCCTTCCCTGAGTACTCCATTTTTAATGTGAATGGTTTTGCATTTGTCCAACCCAAATTGCATGTGTATGTTTTTTGAAAAAGTTTGTGTAATGTCAAGTAACTAGAGCAATTGCGTTTCTGTGGAGGCACAGATTTTCATGTCGTTCATGTAGAGTAAGTGTGAAAGCGTATAGTGGCAGCTTTTTTATGTTTAATCATGTAGCCATAAGTTCTGCTGTTCATTCTGTTTGAAAATGCATTTAATGCAAGACAAAACCAGAGTGGGCTCAGTGAGTCACCCTGGAAATTGCCCCAGTTTATCTGTATTTTGTCAGTCGTGATGGTTTCACTGTTGTGTGTGAGGTATAGTGCAGTTCTCCAATGCAGCATTGTAGTTTCTAAAAATGTGATAAGTGTAGGGTTTATTTTATATAATCGTAGTGTATATAAAAGCCATGATTGTGGGACACTATCAAAGGCCTTTTTGTAATCAATGTATGCTGCATGGAGGTCTCGATGTTTATTATGAGTTTGCTGTAGGGCCACACTGTCTATCAGGAGTTGCTCCTTACAACATGTAATTTCTATGGTATCCCTTATGTTGCTCAGTGAGAATGTTGTTTGTATCTATGTGTGTATAAATTTTGTTTCCGATACAGGCAGTTATTATTTTGTAAAGTGTAAGCAGGCATGTGAAAGGTCAACATTGCATGGAATTTGTAGTGTTATGTGACTATGGTACCATGCATGTTATTCCTTGTGAGAGGATGTATGGTAATGTCTGTAGTGTTTGCAAGGTGTTGGAAATCTGTTTTCCAAGAGTCAGATGCAAACAGGTGAAGTGCTTATAACAGAAGTTCTGAATCCTGTCTACACCTGAAGCCTTCCAATCGTGAGTACGTTTAATGACTTGTGAGAGTTTATCTGGTGTTATGTCAGTATAAGGCATGTTTGGTAGCGTGGATGCCGACTGCTCCTCTTCCGTGATTCAGCTAGCTTCCCTATTATGCTCAACTGAGACAGACCAAAGAGACGACCAATAATGTTGGAGTGCTGTTTGTGTTGGAGACCACTGTTTTGTGTGTATGCATATTCTTTGTTTAACTGAGTGCATGTTTTGTATCTCTTCAAGCATTGTGTTTTTGCAGCTAACTTTTGTTTTAATGTGTCCAAATATTCTGTAATGTGTTGATTATGCTGCTGGTGTGTGTTTTAATTTTCTTAAATAGCTATCTGAGTAGTTTGTTCTGCTTTGATGAAGTATTGATTTTAGTGTACTGTGTAAGTCTACCTAACTGCTTGCAGATTTTGTTAATATCAGACTCAATTCGCTTTTACCATTTACATTTCTGTTGGTAGTAAAATTTTTGTGTTTGTGAATTGGTTTCTTTTCCAGTGTGGATATAACTATAAGAGCCCCAGTGTAAATAAGGTGTATGTATTCTTAAGATAGATTTTCTTCAATGTACTGTGATAAGATATGTGTTCATGAAAAAAACTTATTATTATTATTATTATTACAGTAAAATCCCATTACAACTTACTTCAAGGGAAATGGAAATTTGAATGTTAATGCGAGGTGTACATTATTCTGAAACTGGAGGAGGGGGGGGGGGGCTTGTGAACAATGCATATATGCATAGAAAAATATAAAAATACATGAAGTGTAGCATTTTATTTTATTCAATACAAATGCAGTACAGCAAACATGTAGTATTACAGTTGGTTAATTTTTTAAAAAAGATCTGTAATACTACCATCTGCTTTCATTCCATAACTTACCTCCCCAAAAAAAGTCCTCCATATCTGACATTGTGAAGTGAAATGATTCTGGTGCACCGATTTGATGTGCAAAATAGCCTCCATTGCTACCAAAGTTGAGACTGGAGTTAATACCTCTTTAAAAATATCCTGCTTTTCCTTTACTGAAAACTGTTTCCTTTTCCTTTTATCTGCCATTACGATTTGTATTCTTTCTGTGAATTGTTGAAATGATGCTCAGACTTACACGGTTACAAATAATTCCCTGACTTTTCCTAGTTACATAAAATTCCCAACCAATGAAATGTAAACTCAGCTTAATTAGCCCACTGGCCCAGTTGCAACTCTCGCATGGGCTGTATTGACCAATCAGAGCAAGACATTCTAACGATGTACGTTGTAATGAAGCAATAATTTAACCAAGGGAACGTAAAATTTGTCCGTTAATGCAAGGTGTACATTAAAGTGAGGTACGTTATTCTGAAACTTTTTAGCATTAAAATACCTACCTTTTGGCCGGGGATTTTAAATTTGTATGTTATTTTGAAATGTACGTTAATGTGAGGTATGTTGTAAAGAGATTTTACTGTATTATTATTATTATTGATGTTGTTATTTTGATTGTTGTAGACGAGATCGTACCTTTCGACCATTTTTATTTTTTTATCATGATGGCTTTTTAAAAAATTGCATCATGTCTTTTAATTTCACTTTCTTAATTTGTGATTTATGATTTTTGTATCGTTTTATGTTTTTTTCTTCTTTATGGGGTGTTTATTGGCCTATTGGCTGTTCCAACCTCGTTTTCCCATTCTTTAATTGGAATAAATTGACTGAATTGAATTATTAAAATGTTATAGAAAACATTTATTTCACGGATTAATCCTGTTAATAAAGTTGCTTCTAATTACATGTACTTAATTTTAATATGAGATTTTTGATTTCTAAGATGTGCATCATCAAATTATAGTGTGTTATGCAAATGATTAAAATTTCAGAGTCACCATGCATGCGTGGGCTGAGCAGCGCCCTCTATGAACTGCTGCTGAAACACTATAAATAGAGGGCTGTAGCGGGACATTGAAAATAGTCTATAATTATCTGCTAGTGGTAAACATTAGGCGAGACATAACGATGCCTCTTTGACGAAAGAGGGAGACATTTCAACAACTAATACCTTGTTCATACTATAATTCTTGATCATGATTATTTTACACACGTTCAAGGCGAATCATGTTCAAGCTTTATCGGGAAGTCCATGCGTTAGTGGAGTTTTTAGCAATAGGCACTTTACCGCCGACCTAATCTTCTCTGATTATAAAAATAAGTTGGTTTCTTTCTTGAACAAATAGAAGTCCTTCTACGTTAACTAGTCATGGCACGACGCTGCAATTAGTTGGTATAACTCTTAAATATATAGCAAAGTGGCATTTTTCCGCCATTATGAAAAACCTTGGCGAGTGCATTGGATTCTGGAAGTTGATCAGCTTTGAACATGTGTAAGGATTTGATCAGGTTATAGGAACGTATGTAAAATTACACACCTTTCAAACATGATGATCAGGTTTCACTTTGTGACGTTCCATTATTAGGTAGTCACGTGTGTCTGACGGCAGGATAATAGGGACATGTCTCGTAGAAATTAAAATGTTTATTATCTAATTGACATCGTTAGTTTTGCGTGGTGCATTTTATAACTAGTGTTTTGTTGTTGTATGAATGGTTATTGTTTGTGGTGCGGCAAAAATATGAATGCGTGTGTCATTACTATTGTTAAGTGGAGAGTGTAGAATGCCGTGAACAATCGTCAATGGTCCTCTGTTGGAGCTGTATTGTTGAGTAGTTTTCCATGAATATAGCTCAGCTTCCAATGGGGGATTGTTGCGATCGTTTTTCGGCGAAAAAAAAAAGTGATGAGCGGGTCAGCCCGTTTGTTGAGAAATAAAAGTTAAGAGATTCTTTTTTTTTCCGTCTTGAACTCTCTTCCTTGTTGAGAGAGGACATATTGTGTTAAGCTTTGTCAATGTTTGTTTTGTTTTGAAAATGTGATGGCGAAAAAGAAGCAGGATTTATGTTGTTGTGAAAAGGAAAAACCAATGTTTCTCCATAAGAATATCTAGTCTGTTCTAATTATGAGATTCGTCGCTGAGAAATTGCAATGAGCTCGTTAAGGTTGGAATTCGTCTAAAACTGTCCTAAGTAAATATGTGCTAAGAAAAATTTCTTTAATTTGATTTTGTTTCTCATATTTGCTAAACTTGCATTTTCCAACATGAGCTAACGTCTGGCCTTCGCCGACTGAGTGAAATAAGCAGCAGACTTGGACCCATGATGGAGCCCGGTTACAACGGCAGACAGCGCAGTCATTGAGCGTTCGACTTCAGCAATGGAAGGAGGGACCATAGGTTTGGGACCTGGCGAGTCATCATAATTGGCAAGAATGTGAAATACCCGGTGAGTTTGTTTCAAATGGTTGAGTTAAACCCACGGACACACGCAAAAACTGTATCATGAATCTATCATCGATTACCCCGGAGCCCTGACTACAGCGTAACGGATGATAGAAAGCACCCATGAACCTTGTTATGTGTGTTTAGAGAGACAATTTAATGTCTTCAACAGCTGCTTAAGATGGATTATTAAGTGAATAATACTATATCATATTAAACACCTTGCCAGTGCAATTGGGCAGTAGCTAATATAATTTTGAGGTCCGTAGTTGTAATTCGACATATAGTCTTGACTGATGAACCGGGAGCGCACGCACATGCGTAGTAACATATGTTTAAACGCGGTGGCCAGCGCTGCCAGTGGGATATAGTTAACTATTATTTACACTCGCCAAGAGGGGTCACTGTTCCTTCCCCCTTTTCGAGGTAATTAAAGGAGGAACGTTGCGCTTTCAGGCATAAGAGTATGGAATATTTGATTCGGAAGTGTAAATTGTTCAGTATTCCCATTGTTCACTGTCGAGCTGTCGTTGCTGCCTCAACTTAACAATGATGTTGGCTGTTGATCCTCTTTATATAGGCAAGTGTGCCGGTTAGTTGATTGAAATGAACGGAAAGTTTGTAGCATTAAGATTTAATCTAATACACTTGCATGTTAGATGGGGCCCTTTAGTGATACCATGGTAGTTAGAAGTAGAGATATTATGTTAAAATGTATGTACTCTAGGAGAATAAATTAGTTTGATCAAGTTTACAGTCATATCAGGTGTCATCTTATTTTTGGTTCCGAACCTTAGCTCTCACCTACTCCAAGTGCGGTTCATTGAACCAGAGTGACTACACAAATATTATTGTGGGGGGTGGGGAGGCTACAACTTAATCACGTTCCATTCACACTACATTTCTTACAATGATCAGCGAATTGATCATGATCAAGATTTGTTGTGTGAACAGGGTATTACGCAGTTTGAATGTGGGAGAATATCGGCCTTCGTGAAGGAGGATTTTCCTATCGTGCAATAGCAGCTCGTGTGCAGCGTAACAGCAGCACAGTGATGCGAGTTTGGAAGCAGTTCGACGAGAACCGGACAACTTGGAAATCCGGGAGTGGACGCCGAAAGACACCCGATCCGCATGGCGCTGACGGACCGTACAGCTTCCTCTAGACAGGTGGCAACACGCTGGTCCACTGCTACAAGTGTATCCCTGTCTACTTTGTCAATTCGTCGACGTCTGCTGCACCGTGGACTGCGTGTAATTACTCCTTTATACAGGATCCCTCCGACGCAAAACCATCGACGCCTGCGGCTGCAATGGGCTCATGAACATAGAGACCGACGTGCAGATTGGCAACAAGTGTTTTTTTCTGATGAATCCCACTTTAATCCGTGGTACCATGATGGCCACATTCATGATAGACGCTATGCCATTGAACACTATCTTCTGGAGTGCACTATCGAACGTCGTAGTGGACGAACACCCAGAATTATGGTCTGGGGTGTTATTGCATATCATGGACAATCTCAGTTGCTATGAGTTGTGGGTAATCTTAACAGCAATCAGTACATCAGTGAAGTGCTGGAGCCCGAACTCATTCCTTTCCTTCAAGGCATTCCTGGAGCAATCTTTCAACAGAATAATGTCTGCCCACGTATTGCAAGGAATGTTCAAGACTTCTTTTCAGCAGAAGAAATACAGCTTCTTCCTTGGCCTGTTTATTCGCCGGATATGTGGCCTATTGAACACGTGTGGAATTTCAGTGGTCGGCGTCTTGCTCGTGACCCTAGTCCTACAGGTTCTACAGATGAACTTTGGCACACATACCAACAATATGGAATGCTCTTCACCAGGCAAACATTCAAAATCTCTCCGACTCCAGGCCACGTCGTAGAGCAGCACTTTTTGCAGTGTGTAGTTGCTACACCAAATACTGATTTCAGACACGTATTATTGCTTTTTTGCTTTGAATCTCTAATCATTCATTTGTGACGAAAAATAGAAAAGAAAATTCCGCAGCCTGGATTCGAACCAGGAACCAAAGGACCAGATTCCACCACTACAGAAATCAGGAATATACGAAGCCAGATGTTCCCAATGCCCCATGATGTACAAAGGACAAACTTTCCGTAATATTGAAACAAGATTCGAAGAACACATGAGACACACAAGATATGGTAGAGGGAATCAGTCATCCATAGCCAAACACTCTCTAGATACCGGGCATGAATTCTTAATAAACAATGTAAAACTTATTGAATCAATAAACAAGAAACACCTTCTGGACACCTTCGAAAGCTTAGCCATTCAAAAAACAGATAAAAAATTGTTACTCAACTTAGATAGGGGCCCTATTAGCGAATCACCATGGATCAAATGGGCGACGCACTTACCCAATCAATAAATTTCAGTTGGATCTTTTTGTCTTGATTGGCTTCCATTAGTTATAAATACTCAGCATGTTCTATTCCAAGTCAGTTCTCTCAAGTTCTCTCGAGGGGCTCCTTGGCTGCTGAATGATGAAAGCAAAGCTTTCGAAAAGCGCTTACAGACTCAGGTTGTATTTTTTCATTTTATTTTCGGTCTTTTTCTTTTTATGTTTGTTCAATTCCTGTTTCGTTGTGGAAAAAGAGTTTTATTTTATTCTTAAGTTAATCATATTTAATTTTCATTAAGATATCTCAAACTACTAACAAATTACTCATCAATTCTTTCTTAAGTTGATCATTGAAATTTCAATAAAGTCATTAAGTTCAATTTAAATGATGTCTGTTGTTGTAATTTGCATAAACAGGTTTATTGGAATTGAAGCTTATTCGTTGCAAAGATAAAACGGGTACAGAACTGTTATCAATATAAATTATAGAATCAAATCTTTATAGGGGTTATTACAGACGCAACAGACTTTGAACACTACACGAGGGAAATTTATTGACATGTGTGGGACAACAGTGTCTTATATAAATGGTAAGGAAATCTATCATATTGGTAACAAATTTTGGAATTACACGCCCAGTTTTTATTGACAGAGAGCTCAAGTGCATTATGACAGTGTGAAAGTTGAGAGATGAAAGGCTAAAGGGTGTCCTGACAACACAGGTGCACGTGATAAGCTGTCATAAGATAGGAGTAGAAAGGAACCCCCACTACAATTTCTTCTGCATTTGAAACATCCAAAGTGAAATGGTCTGCCCTATGTTTGGTTAATGCTGAATTGGGAAATTTGTTTGCAACATCTTTCACCCTGTCACATTGCGCTTAAAAAGTTCAAATTCATTGTACGAGACTTCATATGACATAAATTTTTGACTGCAGTTGGTTTTCTTAATTTTACTCCAAGTATGCTCAAATTCTGTGCAATTCATATCATCTCTTTCATCAATCAACATCCTGCAATATTAAATTAGGACTGTATTAAAAAAAATTCATTGGTTTGCTGCCTTAACCACAGAACGCAAATATTTTGCGGTAATGTCTTTTCGTTTGATGCTTCCACAAAGTATTAAAAACAACTTTTTCTTCAACTTGGTCATTTTCTAATCCAATATAAGCCAATGATACCTTTAAAATCATTTTACTCGCATTGCAGCATATGCAAGAAACAAGCAGCATTATAAAATAGAAGAGAGGAGGTCAATCCACAAGAGGACTAATCTCCTCTCTTCTATTGCGCATTAATCATCAACATTTTAATAAGGCTGCATTATACAAGTTTACTGCAATTTACTGTATTTGTAGACTTATGCTGCCATTTGTTGGCGAGTTGTGCATCCAGTTCCTAAACATTTAGATCACACCTCATACATTGTATATTCAATAAGTGATTGTGAAAATCCTGTGTGCTTTGTTGACATTTCTTCAAAATTAACTGAAATTTAGAGGATGGTAATTGGATAAATAATCGGAAGACATATTTAAAACCCGTAAAATATGACGAACCGAAATAAGAGGTTGTATGTGGATATTGACAATGAAATAACGACAAAATAACTCTTTAACCACAACAGTTTTATAAAACAAAAGAAAATACAAAAGGAAAAAATAAATACATGACCTGTAAACGTTTTTCGAAAAATGTTTACAGGTCATGTATTTATTTTTTCCTTTTGTATTTTCTTTTGTTTTATAAAACTGTTGTGGTTAAAGAGTTATTTTGTCGTTATTTCAGGATGGTAATTATTTATCTAAACTTACTAGCAGCGGGTTAATCTTTCTTAATTCCAAATATCACAACTGCGTTTCTTATTGTTGGCTATGGCTTATTCATACCAATTCCAACATGTATTCATACAAGTAAAGGTTTTAAATTACTAAAAGCGTCACCTCTTGTGAAGATCTTACGAAGGTAAGACGTGCCAAAAAACATATATCCTTATAGTTTGTTCAATTTCAGGCTACATAATTAACTTCAGATACTATATTTAATTAGCTAAAATAAGGATTTTCAAGTTTACATTCAGAAAAACATACAGCAGTCTGTCCAAGAGGCACCCCCTCCCTCCCAGAAAGAGCACTATACCATTGGAAGTTTGCAGGGTCCCACAGGGGTTTAGCAAGAGAGCCTGGCAGGATGTTGTAAAAATGATCTGATAGAAGGCTAGCAATGAGTATATTGGGAGGTTGGCAATCTGATCAATTCTCCGACTGCAACAAGCACTGCATTGCTCCTTGACCTATTATTATTCCTGAGCAAAGTGATGAGTTTTTGGTGCTGTAAGTACAGACCTCATAGAAAAAACTTCCACATATGTGCACTTTTACTATTATTGGTTGTTGTATTTTTATGTATAAATAAAAGCGTTAAATCTTTGAATCTGGGCAGAAGGGAGTCGAATTGTAAATAATGCTATATCAGGGGTCATCATTCACACAGTTTTTATCATCGAATGGCAGGTGAGAAACCTGATAGACCACACATGCAACACCTAGAGAGAAGGCCTGCGGACAAAAGGTATATACATTGTCACATCATCATCAAGCAGCTATTGTTAATTGTATTTCTACCAATAATAAGCCCTAAATTTGGTGGCTTGATGATGATGTAACAATGTACCCCTTTTGTCCGCAGGCCTTCTCTCTAGGAGGTGTTGACACATGACTCCATTGCAAATGTGACAGAAATTGATTTGGTTTCTTAGCATGAATCATTATGGAGAGTTGTTTCATGTTTATGGTGACAAGAATACACTTATTGTAGTCCACTGGAAACCATTTCTCCACTACTTATTGTGCTCTATGTGATAGCCCTTTCTTCTAGCAACTGCTCGACATCTTAAGTTTCCATTAAGAGGCTTCTAAGGAGAATGGAGAGGTCGATTCTGTTCCACTTCTCTTGAAAGGCTTTTTATAATCCAGAAAGTGTTTTCAGATATCTTACATGAAGAGCTCTTTTAAGGAGACTGAATCCACAAAAATCCATAGGAGAGGCATCAGATGACTTGACAGGGATGTCTGAGAATGGGATAACTTTATTCTCAATTTCCAGTTCCATTCAAGCACAGTACTAGACAGTCAATTTAGCAACATGGCTGAATGCTTTGTTTTGGTGGATGTGTACATGTTCTTTGCCCTGTATGGGATATTGTTAAGACGTGTGTTCAAAGACTTTTTCCTAACAGTATGCAGCATTTATCTTTGCTTTAGATCCACCTCTTTGATGGTCAGACTCCATGGCCCCACATCTTTGATCTTGCTTGCAATGGCCCATTGTGTTTAGAATAGCCTCTTCTCCGTTTGAATGTTAGCCTAGAACTGGAAGAACAGGAGCGCAAGAACAGGAACTGCACTCTTGATTGTTCGGACCTGCTCATCTTTTGCATTTGATAACTTTTGTTATACTATTTTTGGAAATAATGAAACCTTTATGGACTGGATAGACAGGGGCAGCCGAGGCGATGAGCACGCTTGTGTGGGCAAATGCTTGGCGGAGAGTGGAAAGGTTTCTCTTTGCTGACTACCTTGTCCTCCTTGGGTCTTCTTGCACCAATCTTCAGCATGCACTAGACCGGTTTGCAGCCAAACATGAAGAGGTTAGGATGAAGTTTAGTGTGGCTAAGATAGAGGTTCTAGTCCTATCAAGACAGCCTGCCCAATGTGCTCTCCATATTAGGGGAGCCCCAATAAACAGATGGAGAAGTTCAAGTATAGTGGGGACCACGAATCCGGAACTGGGTTTGATTACAGGGGGAGGGGGGGGGGGTCAAACACGTGCATTTCGATCTCAAAAGTGGTTTATCTCAATTTTTTTTTTCCACCTTACCTTTAAAGCATAATCTTTTTTATACACTTATTTAAAGTTTCATGCCAACCGTAAATTAAATCTTTAATGTCTAATGGTAAAATCATCACAATTTGGCGAACAAGAAGCCTCGCAAGAAGCAATAGGGCCACGTGATCAGCCACCGCGGGAAAAAAATAACATTCGTTGATATAATTAACTCTCCATATCATCCATATAACGTGCACAAAAATAATGCTAAACATTTAGGGAGGAGGAACAAAAAAACACACGAATGAATGTCATGTGCTGAAACATCGACGGATGAAGAATGTTTAAGACTCGTGGTAGTTGCTTAGTTTCATATTTGCTGAATAAAATTTAGTTTTAATTAAAATTCCTTAATAAATCATATTCACAATGCACAGTTTTAGGTATTTTTGATATTGTAGTGCATTTTCAGAATAGACTATTAGGCCTGATCGCTAAAAATGTGTACATTCTGATAGGCCTAATTTACCGATGAATTTGCTGCACTTTTGAAAGATGTGAGACGTTCATCGATGTCAATGAAACATCGACGATGAGGAACACAACAATCAATGTTTTAACATTGATAGTGAGCTAGGGTAATAATCGAAACATCAATTTAATACAGGGAATTTGTAAAAAACCAGGGCACCACTGCTGCTTTTGTTTACAGCCAATCAGAAGCGAGAGCGCAGTGGCATTCGCCATCCAATGGGCTCTTTAAGCCAACACGATTTCCAAATGCTATATAAACTCTGGACGCAGGGAAAAGTCATGGAATTTTACGAAATTGTCTTTGGAGATGCACGTGAGTAAAGGAGCTGGAGTGAATTTACACCAGAAAAAGATTTGGAGCGAATTTAATTTTTCTTTGAATTATTAAAATATACCTTTGCTTGTTTACTACATTTTTAAATATCTTGTTTCACTTCACAAATTTGCATTATTATGGTGTCGATAATATCGAACATCGATGTTTTAAGTTCAGTGATTATCGGTTATCGATGATGAGCTAGCGATGGCAACATCGATGATTGTTCAACATCGCACATCCCTAGTTGATTTAATACAGATTCTACTTGAATTTTTTTGCAATTCCTAACACTCTCCTGCTGAAGTAAAAATAATACACAGTTATAAATGATAAATGAATTTGTGACAATTCTTAGAAAACATCGGAAGGAAAATTAATTTTGACAGTGGCTAACCAAACGTGAAGAACTCGGACTTGAAGTTATGAACAGTACAGGCTATGAAATATTTGGTTATTTATATAAAATAGACTATCAGGACAAAATTGTAATATAATTACATTAAAAAATAAGATTATATTACAATAATGATTTTAATTGTATAATTGTGAAAATTCCAAGCTTCGTTTTCAAATCTATCTTTATCCCCATTCTCACCCTATGGTAATGAGTCTTGGGTAACGATCGAAAGTCTTGGGTATCGGTGTTACACTACTGGATGGAGTGGATAGCAGCACAATAAGGTAATCTTTAGGTGTTGAGCCGCCATTTCTCCGCATTGAGAGATCTCAGTTGCGCTGATACAGCCACGTGATACGGATGCTGCAAACTGGTCTTCTAGGCAGTTGTTATTTTCCAAGCTGGTGGGTAAGAGACTGACCGTTCTGCCTAGAATCAGGTGGCTAATCTTCATGGAGAATCAGGGTTCGAGTCGCTTGAATATTACCAAGGAGGACCTGTGTCTGATGGTGGAAGATCATGATCGCTGGAGATCCTCTATAGGGCTGCTGCCCCGGCGACCCTAATGGATAAGCAGGTTTGAAAAGTAAATAAGTAAAGAAACATTTTCCCTTACACTGTTCTATTATTCTGGATTAAGAGAAATCAGCATTGGAAAGGGTTATGACATATTTAAAGGCATTTTGGCAGGAAACTTGAAAATGAAGAACGGAACAACAAGTTCGATTGTTACTGAAGTCATGTCTAAAATTTCACGAGCCTCCTGCATTTCAAACCTGTACTATAATATTTTAAGAATCGTCACCATAAACATGAAGTAAGCCTCCATACATCGGCATCTGGTTTCCTCTCCTTCTGGATGCCAGATGTTGTTACAATGGTTCCTGCCACAATACACCCGAATTGATTATTTACTGCTGTCACTGGCTTGGTAGTGTAAGAAATTAAACTTTGAAGCAAAGATAAGAAAATATCATTAACAAGGAGAATTCAAGTACTCTGACTCACCAATTTTGATAAAGAAAATTTGCACGTGTAGCTTTCACCAAATTAAACACACATGCAAAGCCATTCAATGCACTTCTCAAAATTTTCCGAGGAAAAAAATTCATAAAGTTTGTTATAATTGTAGCATAGATTGTTATTGTGTTCAGGTGGTATAGTGGTAAAACACTTGCATTCTGTTTTGCAGGTATGGGTTCAAATCACGCCTTCGATAATTTTTTTTTCTCTATGTAAATTTTTTTTTTAACATGTATGGGAATGTGTAATTTATTTACTAAATATTTTAACAATTTTCCAATTTGCTACCACCATTTTTTTTTTTTATAAAATCCATATACGAATTATAGTTGATAATCCAATGTGAAATGAGCATTTAAGGAAAAAGAGATTAATTATCTACATTTAATTATTTTTATAAATTTTGTAACTTTTGGGATGATATTTAACTCACACAAACATTAAATAATTATTGCACCATGTACTAACTATTAAATATAATGCACCATATTGGTATCTATAGTTTATCAATCACCTTTCAGTAACATTTTTAGCTAGCACATTAGCCAACAAATTACAATTTCCTATTTCTGTTGCATATATTTAGTAAATGAATTACACATTCCCATACATATTAAAAAAAATTTACGAAGAGAAAAAAAAATTTATCGAAGGTGGGATTTGAACCTGTATCTGCAAAACATTAAACGTGCGCTTTACCACTAGACCACCTGAACACAATAAAAATCTATGCTACAATTAGGATATTTATAAAGTGTAGTCAATTATAACAAACTTTATGAATTTTTTTCTCGGAAAATTTTGAGAAGTGCGTGGAATGGCTTTGCATGGGTGTTTAATTTGGTGAAAGCTACACGTGCAATTTTTTTTTTTTTTTTTTTATCAAAATCGGTGAGTTAGAAAGCTCTGGTTCTCCTTGTGCGTAGTAAAAGTTAACTGGTCCAGGTTGGTAAAGTTTGGATTTGTTAATTTGTTGAATTTTTGAGACTTGCGTTTTGAGGCCGGTAAGCATCTTGTCACTTCTGGCACTAATAACACTTAGAAACTTGAAGTGCGAGTTTCTAAGAATATCTGTACAGTCATGGTTTTGTGTATTGAAATTTTCAATCCTGCCACATGGTGATTAAACTACTCACGTGTATTTTGATAATTGGAGGAGCTTAGTGGTTTATGCAGAGATGATGGCTTTCATGCTCT
This sequence comes from Rhysida immarginata, assembly GCA_023313115.1. Taxonomy (NCBI): domain Eukaryota; kingdom Metazoa; phylum Arthropoda; class Chilopoda; order Scolopendromorpha; family Scolopendridae; genus Rhysida; species Rhysida immarginata. The sequence continues at coordinate 586,227 of JAHWFO010048558.1, read as the reverse complement.
GTGGTCTAGCAAAGTTCATAAGTGAAGTATAGTACCATCATCCCCTTTTACTGGTACCATTGCTATAGAACATGATATCGCCTCAATCATATTAAAAATGCTTGTAAATCAACTTTTTAACGGCTTCGATGGCAATAATGGCTTTTTTATGTTGCTCATGTTACAAAGAAAAGGAACTCTGTTAAAGAGCACTTTAGGATAAACTAATGAACTCATAAAACATGGTGGCAAAGCAAGGACAGAAGGAACAACATTACGATGCACTTATTCATGATATGGTAGTGAAAGCTCAAAGAACCAAAATTTTGTAAACACTTGTTGAATCAATGCACAGAAATTTTATTTTATTTATTAACAATCATTTTGTTGAACATTGGATGTATTTTATTAAGATGTACAATGAGCATAGTAGACAGGCCAATGACGATTCTCACAGCCGAGTCTGGTGGAAGATAGCTGGAAGTGGACACCGCTGAGAGGATGACAGTCTGATTGGATGTTTGACTGCACTCTCACTGCATACCTACTTAACTTGTTTATGTGAGGTGAGAGGAACTTCTGGAGTTTTTACTATTGGTTATTAATGCAGTTAACCAAATGAGTCGAATGTATGGGAAAAGAAAAGAGATTCCTGCTATCAGAAATATTGATCATGGTGTCTATTACAAACAAGGTGAAATGGGTTATTTCATGCATCTTCTAATCTATTGTATATTTTTACCGCTTTCACCCAAGGCTATGCAATTTCCTTATGCAAAACGGTACTCTTAGTCTATGAAAATTGAATTTAAAGAAAATTTACTTCTATTAAAGCTGCACCACAGATTAAGGGAAAAACTTACAAAAACTAACATTAATGCTTCAGATTATTTGCATATACGGTAGTTACTTTTCATTTCAAGTATATTCAAATAGATTTTGGTATTTTAAAATTCCTATTAAGATTCATGCTTTCTTGCATGTCAACATGCAGATATTTTAATAAATGACTTAACAGATCAAGTTTTAAAAGACAGATAAGCCAATTATGGTCACCAACGTATGAAAGGAAATATCAAATGCAATTATTAAAAACCAAAACATGCACAAGTGAGAGAGGAAGATTAAATTTGTAAAAATATAGTAATGCAATTAAGAACAAATGTCAAAGCTGACCAACACTATTAATGTTGTCATCAATAGACAAAAAACAAAATGTGATAGATGGTGAGGAAAAATCTAATTGGAAAAATCAACCTGAGTGTTTTGTTTGTTTTCAGTGCTTGCTTCCAAAGAATCTCTAGATTTCTCAGCCTATTGGAAAGAAACAAGTCTGTATTATCCATGCAAAAACAATGTTAGTAATATCATTAAAGAAAAAGGTATAAAAATTGCAATTAAAATGTAATTATAATGAAATTACCCACTTTGACAAAACACAAGGAAAAACGGTTAATAGTCACTCCTAAGCTTGATAAAGGCCTGATTAAATCTTATAGGACTCATCAACAATAATCACCAATAATCACCAGATTACTTCATAATTAGTATATCCATGTCATAAAAATGACCACTTCTATTATTGCTGGCATTACATTCTCATTTAAGCAAAAATACATTGAAGAATAATAATTGAATAATCTTAAGAGGGTGGTTAACTTCTGATAAACAACCACCAGATAAATGGTCGTTTCATGTCTGGATGAAAACCTTTTTGAACAGTGATCAATGATTGTTTCAGTAAGACATACTACAAGCTGTAGTTTCTCTACTGTTGACACCATCTTTGGTTCTGTCGATCCTATGACTCCTATGAAACTTTCATACACTTCTTTTAAGATGCTGAAAAGGATGAATGATCATGTTCAGTAGCATTGCTGGAAATCATTCTGGGAGGTTGAGAAGAGGGGAAGGGGAACTTTCATTTTTGGAAGAACCATAATGTAAGAGTAGACAGCATTTTTCAACTCTTTTGAGCCTGCATTCCAAGAAAAGCTTTAAATAAAATATTGTATTCCCTATAAAATTTGGTCCAACAGAAAAAAAAAGTATCATACACTTGTACTTTTTGACTCTTGGAGGGGGGGGAGGGATGCATCTATGACCCCGATTATGTTATTATGTTCAAAAGTCTTAAAATATGTTAAAGTTTACATTTTTCTTTTATTAACTATCCTACTAATTTTGCCCTTGACATCATCCTGTTGTCGTTCTTTTTCTCATAACTTCAAGCTTCCTTCCATCAATCCTTGAGCTATCGAAAGTCTTTTGTTAGAGCTTTCTTTAATTTATCATTTGCATCTTTGAGTAAAATATCAACTGAATTCTGAGTCTCTCTTTCTTTGGATAATAATTTTGCTTTTCCTTCCAGTTATTCAATCAATTTTTCAGGTCTGGGAAATTTTCTTTTTCTAATTTTTCTGCATTCATTTTGACTTGCTTTTCTTTTTGGGCTTTGATCCTTTTTTCTTCAAGGTGCTTTTGTTCTGCTAAGTAATTGTCATAGGATTTACAGGCTCCACGTGCCATGTTCATCAGCTGTTTAGGGATTGGTACTTATCCAACATGTTCAAATTTTTTATAGCATCACGAGTTGTCAATCTGCATTTCAGTACTCTTTCTGACAAACAAGATTGGTCTTCAGACAAAATTTTCCTGGATACAGAGAATCCTCTTTCAACATCACAGTTACCATGTGCCAATGTTAAAAAAGCTTTTATAATTTAAAATTAAAAAAAAAAAATAAATATTTTAAATTTCCTAAGTCATTTTTCTCGTAAATAATAGATTTCCAAAAGTGATCAATTGTTATGAGGTTCTTCTCTTCAGGCATATTTATAGTAGGTTTAGAGAATGCGCCATTTGTCTCTGAGGTTAAAGTTATCTATTTCTAAAAATGGCATTAACTAATGTTCATGGGAAGAGTGTTTCTTTAGTGTGTCGTGGAAATGGATGCCTTGAAATTGGAAAACTTCGAACTGAGGAAACTTCTGTGAAAATTTTCTTGTATCACTGTTGGATGTCATATAATGTTTCTGCATTTTGTGACATGTTACTAGTTTATTTTTATCACTTAAGGAGTTTAGTTCATGTTTTGTTTTTAGTTCACATTCAACAACTGTGGGTTCAACAGGTGTTGGTTATTGAACAACTGTAAAGCATTATCTAAATTGTCAGGTTTGCAAATTCGATTACTTTTAACAGTCTGCAGAGCTCACTGCTCAAAACATAGAACAGGGGTTCCGAATTATTGAAGAGTTCCACAAATTGTGAATTCAGAAGCCTAAACAATAAAGTTCAGTTCAATTTTAATATCAATATATTTAATAATTTTAATCAGAAGTTTATATTTCTCAGTCTTCATTAGTTTTTCATCATGTGGAAGTATGAAAACTAAGAAGTATTCCTCAATAGCTTTAAACTGTTCTAACACTCTTTCGCATGTGAATCTCAGAGTCAACTATCTACTTGATGGAAACGTTGTGGAACATATTTCTTGATGGCTCAACATTTTCATAATCTTCCCATCTTGATGGATATTTCTTAAAAAATTATCTGAATGAGCTAGGTACATACTAGCTGAATGAGCTCACATGCTACAACACCATATTTCCAAAGTTCCTTTTGGAAAGCATTATGAATGACAGGTGGCAATGTCTATCAGTCTGCAGCCACTTTTTTCAATCAGATGTTCATTGATTATATTACACAGTTTTTTATTACATTAGGTCCAACTGAACCATCAGTAATTTGCATGTAGGCAAACCTGAACTGTTTAAAACTCTATCTGCAACACAATATCATTAGCAATAGAATGTCCAAGAAAAACATTTTGCAAATGTTGACAGAGTATTTCCTGTTCTGACCAGTATCTGAACATAAATTGAAGCTCTCATTTATGCATGTACCAGTTTCCCTTTTCTTTCGTGCCTGCACTATAGTATTGGTACAGACATCATGTTTCAGAATTTCAGAACTATAGTGATTGGTACAGACATCATGTGTATCACTGATTTGCCACTAGGCAAAAATAGTTACCGTATTTTTTTGAATATAGGCTGCAGCTCTAACTCCCCCCCCCCCCAAAAATTTTAGGAGTGCAGCCTAAAAACAAAAATATTTTGAATTAACGAAATATTATTGATAATTGAATAGAACAAAAAAGATCGAATTAGTTCGTTTTAACATCCCAAAGTATCTTAAATATTGATTTAGACAGCAATTTTATTATTTACACAACCATCTAAATTATTTTTATATATTTAATGAAAAATTTATTAATGAGATGTATAAATAATTATAGTAATCTCATTTTAATGAGAGAGTGTCACTTTTATTTTATCGGCGGCGACCATGATTCTTTCAACAAACTGCTGACCAATAGTGATACAGAGGATTCTGTGACATCACAACAATGCAACATCTTGAGTGGAGTGGGCTGATAAATTACCAACAATAGACAGGTTTCACAGCATCTTCAATGAATGCACAGAAACAATAGCACCACATGGTGAAAGCATGGAAAAATGCCCAAGGAGATAGAAACCACGTTCTTCACGCATGGAAAACATCTACGCAAAGAAAGTTATAATGAATGAAACGTTGCTTTGGGGAATCAATCTGAAAATCTTCTAATCTTAGACGATATCATCTTATATAATGATGTCCAACAACAATGTAATCAAATAAAATTATCAAGTTATCTCTTAGACGAAGGGTATATGCAAGATGTAAAAATATGCAAATTGAAGGAAAGAAGTTTCGAGTAAGACCTTCTCAATAAGGTGGTTACTCTCTGGTGTGCATCTTTTTCAGCAATGAAGAAATTCAAAATGCATATTGGGAATGCCCTGCTGGGCAAATTAAATGCTATTTAAAATGTACAATCTCTGAAGTCCAATAAAAAATGCTTTAATGTTCAAGCGAGTTGTTAGTACGATGAAATAAAACCTAGCCAAATACATTATTTGTGTGAATATTCAGATTATATTTTTTGTTGTTGATAAAGGTTATATATCTGGGTGCTTATGGAAGTGCCATTTCTTTATGTTCAGGTTAAGTACAAACTGTCCTCACATTGATACAGTCTTAGAATTGCATTATAGAGCAGCACAACTAACTGGAATCCCTGATCAGAACTGTACTGGCGTTTTAAAAATGTATTACTGTCTTTTCAGTCTCTTAGGGATCCAATCAAATAACGATAAGACTGCTACAGGTTTCAAATATTTTTTGTGGGACTGCAAAAGCTGGCGAAAATCATGGTCTTTAAAATGAGCAGAATGAACAATGCTCACCTCTGTCACTTTAAACTTTGTCTCACCATCTTTCTTAATTTTAGCTATCCACTGTTTCCAAAGTTCGTCTAATTTGGGAAAAGGTGTCAAGTGATTCTAGGAGTGATCATTTTCTCATAATTAAGGCATCCTGAAACACTACAAGACACGTTACGATGCATGGCAACTGCAACAGTGAACAGCGAGAAAGGAGCTGGTGACTGGAGATCTCCTTCAGGCGTTTGTATTTTCCTCATCAGATGACGATGCTAATCGCTGAAACGTATCTATAGCTTTAACACATGGATTTCATCTTAATTTATGAATTATTGTTTAAACATATGTGACTGGTTAATTATTGTTCTGAAGGATTGGCCGAGGAAAGGCTCGTCTTTGCTTTTCTTAAACCACTGCATGGTTGAGAAATGAGATATAAGTGTAGATAGGGACATAATAGACGGGAAACAAACTTTTGTCCACAAAATAGATTTAATTAGCATGTACGTATTTCGACCTCATTAAGGTCATTATTCAATGCCATATGAATTTGGTAAATCAAGTACACGTTTATATAAGGAAGAGGCAGTTGCCGATCTCCAATAGGGAAGAGTTAACCAAACGAACAACCAATAGGAGGAGGGAAATGCCTTAACAGTCATAACGCGGACCTAGGAGAGATGCCCAGTCACATTATACAACAAAATTAATAAAATACAAAGAAGATAATACAATAAAATGCAAACAACAATAATACCAAAAAATACAATACAAAGAAGAAATTATACAATAATTACAACCTAATAATACAAAAGAAACAAAAACAGAATTAATTACAGTATTTCAGTGCAGAAATCAACGTTGAATCCCCGACAGGGCTCGCATCTCCATTTAGTAAATAAATAGGGTCCTTCGTGGAGATTTCAAGGCTTTCAAAGGCGTCTAATGCATTCCTTCTTCTGACTTGTCCGAGTAGTTTACAGTCTTTAAGCAGAACGTCATGTCCGGAATCTAACATATGCTTGGCGACCGCCGATTTTCCAGGTCGTCCAAATCTGGCGTGTGCAGCATGTTCCTTGAATCTCTAAAGAACGTTCCTACAAGTAGCTCCTCGGCAAACTTTGGGATATTTGTTACACGAAATCTCAGAGATTCCAGACTGGAGTGAATGAGGAGTCTTGTCTTTTGGGTTACCCATAAGGTTCCTCAAGACGTTCGGGTTCATGAATGCCAAGGTCACATCGGCATCTTTGAAGATGGTACGTAACTTGGCCGATAGCAACTTGTTATAAGTAATAGGGATTCTCAACGTCAGTGTCTGTTTGCTACTCCTTAGTGTCGTAGCCTCTCTGGTCAACTTGGCAAAATTTCTTCTTCGAACCAAGCCATTCACTAGCCCATTTCTATAGCTATTGGCACTGGCTATTTTCTTGATACATTCAATTTCGATATTGAATCTGTCTCTGGACAAGGGGATATTCAGAGATCTATCAACCATAAATACAAATGCAGCTAATTTATGGCTCCAGCAATGGTTGGAGTCGTGGTGAATATACACGTCTGTGTGAGTGGGCTTTCTATAAATGTCGATACTGCATGGCATCCTGTATAAGATGATGTATCTTTCTGTTGAAAATCGAAATTATCACTACACAACTCTTCTGCTGCTGGCAACAACCTTGATATAAGAAATGATGGGTGTATCAATTGCTGGACAATGTAACAATAAAAATTATACTATACAAAACAAATGAAACTAAACATTTAAATTGGACACGACCATCCCTTCTTATATTGAACAGGATATACCGGATATACATATGGAATTCCGGAGTTGTTGACGACACCAGGATTGAATGGCAGCGTTTACCTCGCCGTCAGAACCAACTCATGTCCCTTAAGGGGCTCTTTCTTCTTTGGGAAGTGGTGAAAGTCGCAATGTGCAAAGTCTTTCATTTTTGAACTGCAATTTTTCATCTTTGAACTGTAGGCGCTGCAACGCCTCTGGTGTGTGGTGACTCGTGTGCGGGCGGACGTTATCGTACTCCAGAAGAGGGTCCAAAGCTGCCATTCAATCCTGGTGTCGACAACAACTCCGGAATTCCTCTCCGACGGGTTCACCCAACTAGTCACGCGTTGGCGCGCAATGCGTGGAAAGGGATGGGGACTATGTCGAAAAGTGAATAGTGCATTACATAGAGAGCAAATGTGAGTATAAGATACAAAAAGAATTTTGAAAATCGGTTAAAAAATAAAAAAGTTACAGCCATGGAGACCTTATTTATCAATCGCCCCTCGTACAAAGCACTTAAAAGAAACTCCTGAAAATATTATTCACGAAAACATAATAGAAATAAAAATTTTCAACAAAATGGAATTTTGCGCGTCTCAAAAGTTTAAAGAACGACTAAAAAAACATTGCGTGAATTATACAATGGCTTAAATTGAACGACCATTTGCCATGACTGTTTCAAATACTCTGTTCGGAATTGAGTTTATGAGGTTGAACAATGTTTCTGGTCTTACATTGTACCAAGCAGCTTCAATTGCTCTTTTCAATTCATTAGTTGAAGAAAATTGATGTCCGTCGGCATAAACTGCACGAGACATGATTCGCCATAGATTCTCTAAAGGGTTCAGGTCTCGGCTTCTTAGGGTCACGTCATAACATGAATATTTTGTTTTCTGAACCACTCCATTATTGATCGTGAAGTATGGATGCTGGCATTATCCTGCTGGAATACGAATTCCAGGCCACACAAATGATCATAGAGGGTAAGAGTTTCTTGGTATGTCAGTGAATTTTCTCTTCCACTGATGAAAGCCAAATTGGTTGGTACCATTGAATGCAAAGCCACCCCAAACCATGACAGAACCACTTCCTTGTTGTCTTGAGTAAAAGGTCTTCGGTTCATATCGCAGGTCAAGCCAGTATGATGACCATCCAAGTTCCGCTTCTTTTCATCACTGAACAACACCGACATCCATTCGTTTTTCCAGATCATGTGTTCTTGTGCCCAAGGTAGCCTGTCTTGAATGTGCTTGGCAGTCAGATGCGATTTCTTTATCATTTTTTTGTAGACAACATGCCCACTCTCAATTATTCGCCGGTATACAGTGTCTTTCAATATGTTTAACCCAGACATGTTTTGTATCTGGCAAATAGAAAGATTTTGTGTGGCTGCCAGTTGTACAATGCATCTGTCATTGAGAGTGGAGGTAACTTTGTGACGACCAGATCGTGGTTTTTGGTGGAACCATGAACTCCTTTTCAAGATATTATAAAGCCCTGCTGTGGATTTTCCAGTAATTATGACAATATCGGCAACAGATAGTCGGTTAGCTTTCAATCGCCAGATTTCGGCCACTTCATCGGTTATGAATTGAGATTGACGAGGCATTGTTGTAGGTCAATTGTGAGTGGAAGAAAAGCTTTCTTTGAAAAAAATGACTAATTGCGCAACAGATTAATACCCTGTCACGCGCAAATTTACATATTGGACGTCTCCATTCAGCATTGGACGGTAGTTCTTTAAACTTTTGAGACACACAAAATTTCATTTTGTTGAATATTTTTATTTCTATTATGTTTTCGTGAATAATATTTTCAGGAGTTTCTTTTAAGTGCTTTGTATAGCTAGTAATTAAAGCATTTGCTATGTACCTTTAATAGTCTTTTTTGTTTTGAACAAAAACATGCTTCTTTAAACTTTTGAGATGCACCTTAATTTGTTCAAAAACACATTTAAAAAAAAATTAAATTAAAGGGGAAAGGAGCAGAATTTGTAATCTATCGACTTACCCACATGACCACGTTGACTACTTGAATGTCACACTGTTCGAATTTGTAAATAGACATCAACAGCCTACATAGCTAAATTTAAATAATTATTTCTCGTAAACTAATGCCCATTAGCATGAGTTATTATGCCATATAATAGTGGGAGGGGGTGTAATAACATTTAATTTCAATTAAATCCAAGCTTAAGAGACTTGGTCCTCCCCTTGTAAGCTTAAAGGACAAGTAAAATTGATTTGGACTAAATCATATCTCGATATACTGTAATCATGAGCTCAAATGAATCGCAGTTAAAACAACATAAAAGTGAAGAAGCCAGAAACACCTAACCAATCAACTTATGCTTGATCGATCATCTGAGCTGATGCTGCCGATTTCTTCCGATAGCTGCTTTGGTGATCATTTGATACATGTGCGCTGTTTTTATATTGATTCACACAGCATGAAACAGTGGCTTGCAAACAGTGCACTTGTGTAGCAAGTTTCTGTTGGGTCTGTCTGGTTTTGTGAAGAGCTATTATCATATTTTTTGTTGATGAAGAAATATCACTTCTATGGCCCAATGTCAACTATGAAAGCAGTTTTTGTTAACAAATGAATGTTAAATCAGAATAGCAAGCTTTTTAACTGCAACACTTTTTTAAAATGCTTCTACCAATGTTCTATATGCATATACATTATTCTAATATTCTGAACCAGTCCACCAGGGTGCCGGTAATCTAATTTTCGATTTTGGAAAATGTATCATCATTTTCTATTACAATGGTAAAAACGATTTAATTTTCATGGATAAGGAAGGTAATATATAATATATATAATAATATATATAATATATAATATTAGATGGATAATATATAATATATACATGGATAATATATAATATATTTGTATCTAATAGAGCAGAAAAATTCATTATTTGTCTGTGTTGTAAAACTTTACGAATATTCTAATTTTTTGAATATGGGTTGTACTACAAATGTTTTACCAAGGCCAATGATCCCTGAACGTTTGCATGTGATTTTTAATGTTCGGTGCCTACAAAAATGTCACAGACTAGTTACCCCTAATTTATACAACTTAAAAACTGAAACAAATGCATCATCTATGGGTTCAAAATTAGCAGTTGCCTGGTTGCCATAGACTACCGAAAATTCATTCTAGCAACCTGTTTTTCACTGCTGGTTGCCCGGCTGACAACCCGCACTGAAAATTCATTGCAGTAAACAATCTATTAATCCTGGTTGCCCAGGCATATGAACATCGACAAAAAATTAGCAATCAGATCAGAGTTGTCAACCACTCGGTCAGTGTCTGAAAACTAGTCGGTGAATCATTGCGGTGAATCATTGACGTTTCCAAATGCCAGTAATGGAGGCCCGCATCATGAAAATTGAGACAATTATGAGAAACATCCAACAGCAAATATGGTATCTAGCATTCAAAGATGTAGTCAGAGGTTTGCTGACACAAATGTAGAACTGAGAATACGCCAGAAGAGAGGAGGTGGCATAATTTGGAAAATTTCTAATGACTTGTACAGAAATTTTCCTCAAATACTGGAAAATAATGGATGTTTATGTTAAATTTAGCATGTTTTACTTATGTTAAATATTTTGTATACCTAAAACATGGCAATCATAGAAACATTAAAAATTTGTTCTTTTGGGATAGTGTTATTGGCTCTGTTAGGTCTCAATGCAAAAACTTTTCCATGCTTCTGAATGTTCTGCTGTGCCTTCCGGCACACCTTGAAAATCCCCTTTCACAATCTACAATGATAAAAATTATTAAAAGTAACATTTATTAGTTTCTTGTGCTGACCAATTTGATGCGAATAATATTGCAAAGCGAAGATATCAAAATTTTAATCCTGATGAAGCTGTTAGTTTATGGTTTAAAATGAATAGGTCCAAACGGTCCTTTATTAAACTCTATGGTAAGGATAAATTGAGAAAGCCTACAGCTGATATTGTGAAAGTGAGATTGAAGGTGCTGGTGGTATTGTGACATTCGTCAATTACAAGGAGTTGTAACTTCTTCGTCTATTC
>JAHWFO010048558.1:563853-575118 GCA_023313115.1 Rhysida immarginata | reverse complement strand
TTATTATTCTTAACATTTATATATATATACATATATAAATTATCACAGTATTATTGAAACAACAAGACCAGAGACTGAGTCAGAAAGTGATACAGACTGCGAGTAAAGTTAGTCATTACACGGATTCATTCTAAGATTACCTTAGACAATAAATGTCTAATGTCTAATTAATGTATCAGATATTAAAAAGTAATAAATGTAAATTAAATCATCTTCACTCACGTGTAAATTTTTGTTAGTAAAACCATAATCAAAGAAAGGTAAAACTACAACGCTTAAGTTGTTATTACTGATTTATTTGATTGTGTATATCTTCGCAATCGTACTTGAGTAAAGCTAATTTCTAATGGATAACCTAAATTTCATTCTACTTGATGCCACCAACCACATTTGAAATTGGGCAATCAGAATTTTTGGATAAGTTGCCAAGTGGGCAAGCTCACTTAATAGTTAATTTTTACCCCTGTATATCATTATCATACCTCCACGATGAATGTGGGGCTCCTGGTGAAGGCACCAATTACTACCCTATAATTGAGGCGTTGCGGATACAAAGGGCGAACTCAAACTGTGATTTCAAGAAACACGCGTTCGAAATTTTTGCTCTACCACTCTTATAAGTTGAACGCTTTACTTTCAGCCTTTATTTTATACGATTCAGTCAACTGAACAAAAAATTACACCACCTTATTCTTTGATGTCTGAGAAGCCGAAAAATAATATAAAAAAAAATTTGAACCAATGTTGAGTTTGCCCTTCGTATCTGCAACAGCTCAATTATTTCACCACCTTTAATAAAAATCACTGTAAAGCAGTGTTTAATGACTTAGCTACACATTTACAAATTTATAAAAAACATTGGGCAAAACATTCATTCAATGAAAACAATCCTCTCTAGCAGTTCAAATTTAAAAATTCTTTAAATTTTAAAATTTGAAAAAACCCAACACAAAAAGGAACATAAAAAAATCAAAAAAATTGAAAACAATAAAATTAAATTATCACCATCCCTCCCTTCCTTATGTTACAATAATGTGACTGAGTCAACATGAAGATAAAAATTATTTGACCAACTGCACAACTGGGGACATGAATAATTAAAAAGGACATGAATAATAGGAATAATCGCAATATGCAGCTTCCCTGTTCTAACCCACTCCTCAGAGCATACGGCTCATGCGCAGCGCATGCGCCATGTGCACTTAATGACGTGATGTGGGCAGAATTTCAAAATGGAGGGGTAGCACATGCTGTTCTGCTATTATACTTGAAATATGCCTAATTATCTGTGCATAATTCAGATACAAGGAAAAAGAAAAACTTAGTCATGCATCCATGGATAAAACGTCAACTTTCATCCATTCCCTCCATCTTCTGAACGTAGAAAAAGAAAACTGTATTTTTATTTATTTATTTATTTATGAGACACACTGCCCACAGGGAAGAGAAAAAATTTGTATTGCCCATGTCCAGGGCTTGAGCATTGTAAGGAAGCCGCATATCTCGATACCTCCTATTAAAAAAGGACTTGAAACTAATAAAATTTAAAAAATTACTACATAACAAAACTTCAAACTATTCAAGTAATTTCAAGTCCACTGTCCTGTCAATAATTTACACACTTTGTAGAGTCGGAATTCATTGTTGACTCGGCCGCTTGTTTAAAAAGGTGATACACTTGAGATGATAATGAAGATAAATTTTGAATTTGAAAATCTTCAAAGTGTCCGAAAAGTTCCAATAAAAATATTCGATGATATGAAAATGCAGTCCAATAAATAACCAATTATATTTCATGAAAACAAAAAAATAAAAATTACATAACTTTAATATTTTTGTGTGTACCAGACACTCATCTTCAGAAGGTAAACGACGAATGATACAACAAACAGAAAAACAATAAATATTAAAAACAGGAAGTCACATGATAAACCAGTCACTGTGAATATCGTGTGATGCCTTAGCCAGAGTGGATTCTGATTTATTTATAAAAAATGCCTCTTTAATGGTTCTCTTTTTCCAATTACCCTCCCTACCCAATATTCGTACCACGTTCCAATTAATTTTATGTCCTGTGCTATGAGAAAATCTGGCTAAGGGATATTCAATATAATAAGTCTGATTGCCCTTTCATGCTCCCCCAAGTCCTTTTTAGTTGGTCAAATAATTTTTATCTTCATGTTGGTTCAGTGACATTTATTGTAACATAGGGAAAGGAGGGATGGTGATAATTTAATTTTATTGTTTTCATCTTTTGATTTTTTATGTTCATTTTTGTGTAGTTTTTTTTTCTTTCAAATTTTAAAATTAAAAAATTTTTAAATTTGAATTGTTGGAGAGGATGGTTTTCATTGACTTAGCTACACATGTAAGGTCCATACAACATAGATGGCAGCATCAGATTTATTTGTAGGCTATCAAAGCTTATGACCACAATTTAAATCTAATGTTAATAAAAATGAACATTAAAATGCTTTCAATTCTACACCAAGGCTCTACAGGCAATGGCTTAATAGCAATGATAGGTTTTATATTACATTTATAAAAGATTAATTTACCAATCATGTCAATATGATCAAAAGATTCCCTAATGAAAGTATCCCATCTATTCAAAGTATTTTACAAGGGTCCAAAATTGAAGAATTTTTCAAATTATGACAAATATATGACATCACACATTGCAACAAGTGTTATCACGTGCTATCAGACGGTCGGGGAAGATACAGGGCATCATAATCAGGGATGGATCTGGAATTATTACTTTTATAGCCACTGTTTAGCCACTTTTATGTTTTTTTTTAGTTTTTTAGGTTTTGGTGACCACCTGCCTTAATAAACATAAAAGTTCATAACACTATATAATGTTTGTTTGTTTTTAATTCTTGTCTGACAGGCATACTTTTATTCTTTCCAACTACCTGAAAAAATTTTATATGGTGAATGCTGTAGCTCTTTTAAGAATAACATACAGCCTTAGCCAAAATTATTACACACCCTCAGCATTTCATTATATCTTAAAAGTAAACTCTATGGTCATATACAACTTTGTTTAAAATGAAAGATGAAGGCATCGATAATCACTAAGCAAATATAAAAATATTAAACTCGAACTCAAAATTAATAAAACATATGAAAAACTTTCATTCTCGCCCTCCCCTTATGATCGAGACAAATGCCATCTTCCTGGTCTTGATGTCACAAAATAGCGAGTAGCATGAAAACATTTTAGAATTCATGACGAATAGCTAATGTGACATATTACAACAAGTGTTATCTCATGCTATTGGGTGTTAGCGCATTGCAGTGAAATAAGAATATGAAAACATGAGTGATAGTAACTGGAACGATTTTTATAATCATGACAGCATTATACAAGGGCTGTTAGTGAATTAAAAGTTACAACTGCAAGTTCTGCAATACAGCCCTAAGCATTTCAGCAGCTGAAACTGGATCACCAGGTTCCCTTGCATATGCACCAATCAGATTGCAGCTGGAGAAGTTTACTTTTCTCTTGGCCTAGACTTCAGTAAAACAAGTGAGACATGAAATGAAACTCAATTTTTTTTAAATATTTTCTCATTGCCATTTCACTCTTTTCAAACAATCCCTGGCCAACAATTGCCAGCTGCTTTGATCTCTAATTGTTGCATTTCAACACTTCTCCCAACAATATACAATTAACAGCATCAATTGTGTGTTTTTTTTTGTTTTTTTCTTCTTCTTCAATCTTAGATAATGACCCTGGATCCTCATTAATTCAAAAGTATGCCTGGAAAATAAATTCTTAACTAACTTCTGTCCCATTTCAAGGTAGTCTTTGCATTTTACCTAGGATAAAGAACACTTTTTCCTTCTTAGCTGAACTCCTGTTATTCTACCTTTGCTCTCTTACTTCCAACTATACCCTGTCTCAGCTTTAGTTGAGAATGATGTCAGGAGTGAAGCGGTTACAGTTCGTTCGCATGAGTAAATAGTTCGAATAATTTTCTATATAAAAATTTCAAAGTTCTTCCTGCAGTCATATTTCATATTTTTCTCCTCGATATAATAAAAAATCGGCGGTTAGAAAAGCCATTTGACGAAATTAAAAAAGAAGAAAATTAAATGAAGTCAGTCTGTGGTCAAGATTATTTGATTGTAAAAAGGCGGCGTCTGGTTCCTACATGAAGAACGACAAAGATGTGTCAGAAATGAAAGATGATTCAATTTTCCACGAAGAGGATTAAAATATCTTAAATATTAATTTTAAAAAATATATGACAGATACCATTCGACTATTTTATTTTCGAGAAGCCACACGGTCAAACATAGTAAAAGGCTATGGTACTAGTCTAACGGCGGAAGGATACAGTGTTGTGCACTATGTCCGTGACGTCACTCTCAACTGAAGCTGAGGCAGGGTATAGTTATTTATGTTCTTCATCTAATATGCCGAAAGACGATAAATCTGTTGGGAATCGTAAACCGATCACTCGCCAAAACACTAAGGGCTTCCCACCATCTCCTAAGTCAAATGAATCCGTCCTAGCAGTCATGGATAAAAGTGTTGTCGAGTACTTTTCTGTCCCTGCAAATCTGGACAAATTATTTGATGTAATACTCCAAGGATCTCGCTTAAATTGGACACGATACTAACATATCTAATTTCACGCATTTCTTCGGTGGAAACTCGTTTAGAGGATCTCGACAGCCGTCTTAGAAACCTGGAATTAAACTTCTCCACCTTCGAGGCGAGATGTCAAGTTCCATTAAGGCCCCCCACTTTACCTAAAGAACCCTTACAGCATCCAATCTCCACTTCTAATCTTAGGGTGCATGTCCAGCAGCAAATCTTTCTATATATATAAAGAAGGATATTTGTTTGTGGGTTTGTGGGTTTGTTTGTTTCTTATGCAAATCTACAGTTTTATTCCGATCTTGATGAAATTTTGCATACCTGACCTTCAAACCATGAGGAAGGTCATTGTCTACCTCAGATTTCGGAAAAATAATAATTATCGAGAAAAAATCGATATTCATGGTTATGGAAGGGCATATTAATTAGAAATATCTCATGACCAACAATGCAAAGCAAAGTTTGTGCAACAATAGGTATCAACAATGGTATCAACACGCAGTTCACAACACTGCACGGACCAACCAATATATATCTCATGACCAACAATACAAGGCAAAGTTTGTGCAACAATAGGCCCGTCGTGTTCGCATCAACAATGGTCTCAATGCGCAATTCACCAATAACAATGAGCACAAAATTATTCAAAGAATTATAACAATGAACATAAATGATGATGCAATGACAGAACATTCGTTTCCAATAATTATTGATAATGAACAGGAAATGGATATAATAGACGATATAGATAGGACAGTCTCTCTCGATGAGGCAAAGGAGGTACAAGTGTCTTCCTTCAGCTCCCTAACAAGCGTTCAGACGATTGGGAAAAGTGTTTTTCTTTGTGTTTACCTACAGGCGTAATTATCCCGGGCAACGCTGGGTCCTCTGCTAGTCTATATATATAAAGAAGGATGTTTGTTTGTTTGTTTGTGGGTTTGTTTTTTATACAAATCTACAGTTTTATTCCTATCTTGATAAAATATCGCATACTTGACCTTCAAAGCATGAGGAAGATCACTGTCTACCTCAGATTTCAAAAAAATAATAATTATTGATAAAAACATTAGGTATCAACACGCAATTCACAAACACTCTGCACAGACCAATACATATCTCATGACCAACAATGCAAGGAAAAGTTTGTGCAACTATAGGTATCAACAATGGTGTCAACACGCAATGCACCAACACTATGCAAGGATCAACAATATATGTCTCATGACCAACAATGCAAGGCAAAGTTTGTGCAATATAGAATTCAATGTATAGAATTCCTGTTATTCAAGCTTTTCTTAGAAAAGAGAATTCTTAGTATTTAACAATTTCTTGAAAATCTTTAAAAATGATCAGTAACTGGAGACAATGAGTTAGCAGACTATTGAGAGAGAGTGAAAGACGATTGAGGAAGCACTCCTTTAGCTCCGTGCTGTATTGAGCAAATGGTAAGCAAGTAAATAAAAATCGGCGACCGCTAGACTACACAAAGTGATGAATGGCCAAGTTTTGCTTCAAGACATCGAAAGAAGAAAGGAAATTGCAACAACATCAAGTGTACATCTAAAGATTACATGAGTAAGAAATTATTTAGACTAGCAGTAGCATCCTCGGAGAGGTCCATTCATTGTGTGCCTTTATAAAAATTTTTTTCGGTAAATCAAGTCCCGATATATCAGCTAGAATGGGTTTTTTCAGTGAAGAGGTAAATTCCTGTCTTTCGGATTTTTCTTAGAATGCATAGTCCCTTCGCTCTATATTGTAGTTATGGAGTTATTATTTAACCAATTTGGAGGTTTAATTTAACTTTTTGAGATTGTTCTGTTTACCTACAAGCGTAACTATCGCGGGCAACACCGGGTCCTCTGCTAGTCTTTCTTTATATATAAAGAAGGATGTTTGTTTGTGGGTTTGTTTGGTTTTTATACAAATCTACAGTTTTATTCCGATCTTGATAAAATTTCGCAAACATGACCTTCAAAGCATGAGGAAGGTCACTGTCTACCTCAGATTTCGAAAAAATAATAACTATTGATAAAAAATCGATATTAATGGTTATGGCAGGGCATATTAATGAGAAATATGACCAACAATGCAAGACAAAGTTTTTGCAACAATGGTATCAACACGCAATTCACAAACACGCTGCACAGACTAACAATATATATCTAGTATCTGTATAATGGTAGACTTTGCTTGTAAATATTATAAAATAAGGACTTCTGAAATTAGCAAAGGGTAGAATATTTAATTGCCTACGCGTTTCGAATAATTACATCTTCAGGAAAACAATACAACTACAATTGAGGCTGATCGCGTTCAGAAATTTATGGACATACCCCACCAATTGAAATGCAAATGGAATGTTATTCGTCCGAATTACACAGTTCATGACTCATACTGCTATGTGTAGATAAATTATATAATCATAAGTTTGCCGATCATAGAAAATAAAAAAATAAAATTA
The DNA here is from genome assembly GCA_023313115.1 of Rhysida immarginata. Classification (NCBI taxonomy): domain Eukaryota; kingdom Metazoa; phylum Arthropoda; class Chilopoda; order Scolopendromorpha; family Scolopendridae; genus Rhysida; species Rhysida immarginata. The sequence continues at coordinate 568,039 of JAHWFO010048558.1, read as the reverse complement.
AAGACAAAATAAACAAAATCGTTAGATAACATAATACTAAAAGGCTCTTAGAAGCAGAGTAATCATCGTGATAATCGATATTTATTGTTCACGTGGCCGATTTCGATTCTTGCTGTTGATCACTTCATTTACTACATCCAGGATCGGGTTCTTTATAAAACTTGTCTGGTTGTTTAAAAGTAACGCCTCTCTTGCTAGTACATGTTTTCTGATTTCTAAAGTTTCTAACATGAGGATTCGTCTCTGGTCCTTTTCATGTTTTATAATACTCATAATTTCTTGGATTTCGGCGAATGGGTGTTTCTTTTCAATCAGATGTGTCGCGAATGCAGATTTACGATCTCCATTCACCCATGATCTGCGATGGTCGTCATACCGTTCTCTAAATGATCTTTTCAGTTTCGTGCTCCCACAGATGTTCGATTGGATTGATGTCCGGTGAATTAGTGGGCCAAGGGAGCACTCGAAAGTCAGTAGAGTGTTCCTCCAACCAATCCAGTAGGAGACGTGCCTTGTGGCAGGGTGCATTGTACTGCTGGAACACACCATCACATTGGGGGAAATTGTAAATCTACCCATTTGGGTGACTTTTGATGAAAATCATGAAACTTTGGCACCTGGATTTACAGTTTCGTGCAACCTTATTGCCAAACGTTCATGATTTTCACCGAAAGCCACCCAAATGGCTGGATTTACAGTTTCGTGCACCCTTTTGGCAAACATTCATGATTTTCACCGAAAAACAACCAAATGGGTGGATTTACTGGAACAATTGGGCCAAATCTTCCCCTTCACTCTTTTACGTACCCAAATAGCACTTAGATCTTTTGTCCTCTCTGATTCCGACCCCAGTGCACCAATCAAAACCAAACTAAATAGTGAAGGTACGAAAGTGTAAATCCACCCATTGGGGTGACTTTCGGTGAAAATCATGAATGTTTGGCAAAAAGTGTGCACGAAAGTGTAAATCCACCCATTTGGGTGACTTTTGGTGAAAATAATGAACGTTTGGCAATAAGGTTGCACGAAACTGTAAATCCAGCCATCTGGGTGACTTTCGGTGAAAATCATGAACATTTGCCAAAAGTGTGCACTACGTAAAACGCTCCACAAATTTTGCATGTTAATTTATAGACACCGCAAGATTTGTATTGATCTTCTTGGTCGTCCTTCTTTTTGTCCGGGTCTAGCACATGTTCGCATTTGTTTCTTGTTCTATATCCAATTTTTAAGCCTTTGTTTCTGAATATATTACTGATTCTTGTAATTTCCGGGCCTATGTATGTAAATGCTGCATATTTTTGTTTTTCTTTTTCTTCCTATTCTGGTTGTTTAATTTGCTTAGTCCGATTCATTATTGTTTTCGTAATTGCATCGGGAAGGAATTATTCCGTGCTATGTCAAATATCAATCCTAGCTCTTCCTTCATATATTCCTTTTTTAACTGGTAATTATAAGCTCTCTGAAAGTAAAACCTCAAAGCGATACTCTTATGTTGCGGAGGGTGATTCGAACTGAAACCAATTATATTGTCTGTTGTTGTGGGCTTCCTGCAGATACTGAATTCAAGATTTTTCTTCTCCGGTACTCTTCTCAATGATAGGTCTAGGAAATTGATGGTTCCTTGTTCTTCTACTTCCATAATGTAGGCCATGTTATGAAATTGGTTAAATTCAATGAGTAATTGGACTGCACTTACATTCGATGTATCGATAATTACAATGGTGTCATCAACATATCTAGCATAGAAGACAATTTTATGTTGTTGAATGAGAGGTGTGACATATCTTTCTTCTAATTCTTGTAAGAATTCTTCTGCCATAGTCGCGCTAATATAGGAGCACCACAAGGTTCATCTCTATCCCCTTTGTTATTCAACTTGTATATAAATGATCTCCCTACAACCATGTCCCCTATTACCATGATATTATATGCTGACGACACCACTCTATTATAATCCAACCTAAATCTATCCTCAATTCAACTAACCATCAATTCAACGTTAACAAAACTTCATTATTGGAACACGCTAAACGGCCTTCATATAAATCTATAGAAAACTACTTGTATTATATTCCATCTACGTAACAAGAATCTTGATTTTACCAACTTCTCATTAATATATAACTCCTCTATTATAAATCCTTCAAAAACTAATAAATTCCTAGGGATTTATTTCTCATATAATCTCTCCTGAGATGCTCATATTACTGCTCTGTCAACTACTTTAAATCAAAAGCTCTCCATTTTTTTTCTGGCTCCATTTTCTACCCAAAAACATCCTTATTCTTTTATACATCACTTTAATCCAATCTTTCCTTATTTATGGGCTCCAATTTTGGGGTTCCACAACCTTAACAAATTTAAAACGTATCCATCGCATACAGAAGTGGTTTATACGAATTTTTTATAATCTAAGGAAAACCGACTCGGCATTCTTTCCCACAGTAGGCATTCTTCCAATTTTTAAATTATATTCGTTTCATTTAGCTATATTTATCTACAAAGATCTAAATAATAAACTCGAGATTCCACTTCCCCAACATTTATTTTCCCCTAAATCAACTGGACCTTATAACTTAAGAAACAAAACCCCTTTATTAAACCTATTACTTAAATTTTCCTACCAAAACAACAATATTACCATTGCAGGCAGCAAATTATACCCACAACTTCCACCAATAGTACGTTTGTCCTCAACCTTAGAAGTTTTCAAATCTAGATTAAAACATTACCTCTCTAACATTCCTCCCTAGACCTTTAATTTACTACTGTATTTATCCTCTATGGTGCAATGTGTTTTATCTTTAATTGTTGCTTATGACTTTGAAAATCCAGTCAGGGACCTCACTCGTCAGCCATATGCCATACTGGCCTTGACTGGATTCTATGTACTCATCTTTGAAATAAATAAATAAATAAATAAATAAATAAATAAACAAATAAAGACAAAAGTAAACAAGCCACTTTAGCTGATGAAACCTGTATGTAAAGCAACAGATGGCTAAAAGTGAAATGCACATCTCTGTTCATGACAACAGAGAGGCCTGTCTCATCCCTTCAGCACTTGTCGCTGCTGTTGTTCTCGAAGAACTCCATAATTAGGCCCAGGAAATTACAATCGGATTTTCCATATTACATACTCAAACACAAAACAGCTTTCTGCATTCTGAACAAAAAACAGTGAAATCTTGCGATACACAGAATCGTTCGAACTAAAATCAAAACAAGACTAGTAATGGTTTGATTTGGTTGGTATTAACGTCCCTTTCAACTGCTAAGGTCATATCAGGATGACATTATAAGGGCCACAAATTTTGCCTCGCAAGGGTTCTTTAAAGTGCAGCCAGCAAAAGACTACACTGGACCAACAGCTTTACTTGCCTTCCGAAGGAAATGCGTGATCTCAGGATTTTCACCCTGAAAAAATCCTCGTCGTCCTCGGCCAGGATCGAACCCACATCCTCATGCATCAAAGCCAATCACGCAACCACTGAGCTACCGAGGCTGATAGACTAGTATAGAAACAATATCGCCTAGAAATAGGTAGTATTGATCAAAAGCGCTCCTCAGCAATAGATTCCTGCAGGTTCACGAGACAGGGAATGACGTCATGTTCCTGTCCTTCTTCTAGAGCAGGGATGGAAGGACCAAAGAGCAAATTTTCAATCTTCCAAGGCATTTTTCCTAATAAAATATTGCAGTTGTAGCTTTTAATTCGCTAACAGCCCTTGTATATCGCTGTCACGATTATCAAAATCGCTCCAATTACTATCAATCATGTTTTCATACTCATATTCCATTGCGATGCCTTATATCTTCCCTGACACCCAATAGCATGAGATAACACTTGTTGCAATATGTCACGTCCTGTATTCGTCACGAATTCTAAAAGTTTTCATGCTACTCGCTATTTTGTGACATAAAAAAAATTTTTGATTGACATGTACTTTAATACCCTTCAATAATGTTGAATTTTTTCGTGGAGTTTACTTTTAAAACTGCTTCTGTGAAATCCATTAATGGTTTCCTTGATAATAATAAATGAGAATTTTAAACAGTAGATAAAAAAGCCATAATGATAATATAAGAATTATTCAGTTTAGAATATTTCCACTTTAAAATTTCTGGTTCAGAGTATTCTTCTTGTATAGTCTCTCCTTGCAATTATCGTTTTTTTTTTTTT
>JAHWFO010048558.1:477639-563753 GCA_023313115.1 Rhysida immarginata | reverse complement strand
TATGTTTCCATATCTATAAATAAATATATAAGGCTCATTCAATAAATAATCAGAAAAGTACGATTGGCTCGCCTTATAACAAAATTACAAAATCTTTTTTTAAACGTTGTGAGATAGTATATCCAATAATAACAAATTTACACGAATAACATCAAATTTAACAGTTAATTTTTGCTTCTAAAAATCCCAACACTAAAAAGTTAACATAAAAAATAGTTATATTAAAAATTAAAACATTCTTCCCTCCCTATTTACAAAAATGTAACTGAGCCAATTACGCACGTAGCGAGGACTACTACATGACAAAAAAATGTAACATGGCCAACCATGCATATAAATTTTAAACCCTTCAACCAAAAAACAAAAAACGGTACAATTAAAATGGACAAGCAAATTAAGAGATTACTACAATAACAGGATCACATTGTGGCTAGGGTAATCATTATCCACCATCATTTCAATAAATTCATAAAATCTTGTGATGTTCCAAAATTCATCGTAGACTCAATTGCTTCATGAAGATCCATAACAAGCCAAAAAATATTTATGATGAAAAGTCTATAAAGCCATCCAAGTGAAATTTAGAATTTAGAATTTAGAAAAAGTTCTGATTAAGTACAAAATTTTCACAAATTGCCATGTTATGTCACTGTGTTTAATTTATTTATTGTTGTCTTTGTTGCCATTATTTCACTTACAGAAATTACATGTCGTATTGTGTTAAGCCAAGTCTTATTTTCCATTTTATATTTAAATTATTTAATAATATATTAAGAAAATCTTGGAAATACTAAAATACATACCCTCAAATTTGCCCCATTCCTCCCACTTACAAGGGAACCCCACATAGCCTTTTTTTGCATGCAAGCACGCCATGGAAGCAATAGTGTTGCATGGCAGTGAAACGTTCCGGAAGTGCGCAGAGTTCAACAAACATGGCAGAAAGAGGGGAAGCGAACTTGTTAGTGGCGATCGCCAAAGAATTGCAGTTAAGAGCACTGTTATTAAGCATAAAACCTTAATTTTGCTGTACAATTATTCGACTCGAAATAATTTATAAGATGAGGTAGGCATCCATGAATACCATTTTTATTTAAAATTATAAAGCACCGCGATACATACCCCCTCACCAACGCAACGTATTACTCGACGTTGCACATGAAGCCAGACCCATGTTTGATTACCGAATTACTTAATAAAATGAAATAATAAATTAAGGAAATGGTTTTAAATTACTATAGACATTTTGTACTGGAAGACAATTACCGTAATTTTCGGTAGTAACGCCGCGGCAGTTGATATGCCGCAGCAGCAAAAATTTAAATGTAAAATGTAAAATCTCCGGCAGTAGTGCCGCGGCGGCTGCCGCACCCCCCCTACCACCACCACACACGCAATCGGTAATCTAAAAACAGTTTTCTTATAAGCTTCAATAAAAGTAATGCGCATTTCAGTGGGGAAAATTTTTCAACTTCTTACATAAAATATATTTCTGCATACATTTCCTCCAGTGCCGAATACATTTTTTGTTGAGTCCTGCCTGCACGATTGCTCTTAGGCCTTGCTGCTGCACGATTGCGCTTAGGCCTTTTCAATCTTGGCTGTTAGTTTAAACTTTAAAAGCTACTTTCTCCCCCTCCGATGGCTATATACTCCACCATGCTCTTGCTTATAATAATAATAATAATAATAATAATAATAATAATAATAATAATAATAAAATACTGGTGCGCTCAAGCGCTCTCGTGACCGTTCAACCAACGACGATAAGAAAGGTTCGCGCGCGCTCGTGAAACTTTCTTATCGTCCTTGGTTCAACCCCACGTGCGTGCTCGTGGAATTTTCTTATCGTCTTTGGTTCAACCCCGCACGCGCGCTCGTGAAACTTTTTGATAGTCAGCCCCGAGCATCGAGATAAAAAATCCGATCAGTGAATAAGAGCAAGAGCGTACCTTCATCTGTTCTTGATAAGAGTTAACTGTCACAGAAACTCGTTATGATTTTAAACTTTCTGTTTTAAGCATAATTATTTATTGTTTATTTTCCTATATTATAATCTGGTGGGGATTTATTAGATTTCAATGCAAAAACGAGCATTAAAACGCAAAAATCTATGTATGAGAAAAACGAAACTTTAAAGTAAACTCGAAACCTAACAGAAAAAATTTAAAAAAATAAAAAATATAAAACAATCTTCGCTTTTATATTCAACTCCTTCGCCCCTACCGTGTACCCAGCTATAAGAAATTTTAATTAAAAAGCACAAAAAAAAATACGCCAACAGGCAACTTGTTCTCCTAAAAGACAAATTTCGTTTCCCGTTTTCACTATATCCGTGCGTGTGCACGATTATAATGTTGGTCGTGTAGTGAACGATAAGGGCGGGAAGTTTTTAGATGCAGTGCTCACGTTGATCGATGAACATGGGCGGACTGGCAGTCTAAATCGGCGGGAAAAATCGGCGAAAGCGGTCCTCAATCATGAGAAAGTAAATGCACCTGTCCGGCCCATCGGGATTCAATCGGGGGTGACCCGGTGATTCAATCCGCCACTGTCAATTACTGAATTAATAGGATGTGAACTCATTGATAAATTCATCAAGAAGTCAAGGAATACATTGTCACTACTCATTTTATACCGTTGAGAGAACAATATGAAGTAGACCTAAAATCATGTGTAGAATCTTCTTTTTTTTTTTTTTTTTTTTTTTTTTTGTAAAATCTCCGGCAGTAGTGCTGTGGCGGCTGATACGCCGCACACGCCGAATTTTTAACTTTTAATAACAGAAACGCCGCGGCGTTACTACCGGAAATTACGGTAGCTAATTGTAATAATCTATATATAAAAATGGTTGTTTGTATGTATGTTGTTTCCGGTTATTTATTGAATGACCCTTACTGTATTTACTACAATCTTGAAAACTGCCTAGCCAAATTCGACCAAATTTGGATGGCATATAGGAAATAACATTGCCTGTAATCCTTCAAAATTTTATGTTTATAGTTTTAATAGTTCTGAGTAATCGACTCATTGATCTTAAAAAAACCTGGAGTCTGCTACGACCTCTGTAATGCTCAAGTACCATCACTATTTTAACAGATTTAATTTTGGATTATCTACTGAAAAAACGAGGGAAATACTGTATTTATTCTAATATGAAAAATTTTGGCCTAAAAAAAGCACCTAAATTTGTGGAACCGTATCATACAAGAGGAGGGGGAGGAGTCAAACGAACTTCAAATGAATTTAATGTATTATATACATCATATTATTTTAATAATAAAAAATATACAATGTATAGTTCATTATACAATACAACCTCCGTAGAGTGAACATCTATGTAACGAAATTATCTCTATAACGAAATTTTTCTGTGGTCCCGGCAAAAATCCTTTGATTTAATGCTTTTTCAATCTCCATATGGCTAAATCTTTATAGCGTAATTATCCCTTTAACGTAAGGATTTTTCAGCCCAGACAATTAAGTTTAAGGTATATTTTAGCTCTTTATTATGAAATTTGGTTCCCGCACTTAGCATGACCCGACAGCCAACGAACGAAATTTTCGCAAAATGCCAACTAACGAAGTTAAAAACAAGTTTTTACGTCAAAGCTCTGCCCAGTCGGCTACAGCTGTCGCATTACGCTTATTTTATCGGCAAAATTACGAAGAGTTCTCGAGAACAATGTTATCCATCGATATATATACCATATATATACCAGCTGGTGCCTCACCTTGTGGCAGAGTGAAGCCATGAATAATCGCTTACTTTACCTTTTTTATATATTACATGCCATATCTTGGTATTGAAAGTTATCATTGGTACCATTATGTATAGTACCCCATCTATACAGGGTGAAAATTATTTCCACTGCCAAACTTGGAGAGGTAGTAGGGATAGTCGAAACAAACAACTTTTCTGTATACCAGTTTTGCGAGAAAAATTTATTTACCAATGCAGAACAGTTACAGCAGAACTCCAAGACATGTGAGAACAGGAAGCTTGGAAGAGGAGATACTGCAACGGTTTGCAAAGGATCCCTCAGCAGTCGCACATGCTGTAAGGACCAGTCAAACAATTGTCTGGAATGTCATGCATGAGAGAGGGCAACATCCATACCACGAACAGATTGTGCAGGCTTTGCGACCCAATGACTACCAACTACGTGTGCACTTTTCTGACTGGTATCTTCGGAATGTTGCCATCAATCCCACGTTTGGTGAACTTGTTTTGTTTTCTGATGAAGCACAGTTCACCAAGGATGGTCTCTTCAATTGCCACAACCGCCATATGTGGAACGACACAAACACTTTGAACATACGAGCTCTTTTACACTTTCTAAATACTACGTTCGAGAAAATCAATTTTTCGATTTAAAAAATTAGGGAGGAGGGTTAAAAAGTGAGATAAAAGGGTAAAAATAGATGATCTTAGGGCCTCCGCTACTTTCCTATACCTTCCTCGGGGGGCTTAATTTCTTGTTAAGTAGCAGAAGAATGGAGCTACTTATTGGTTTTATAATGTTCGTCCATCCCCTTCATAGTTCTAAAGACCAAGTGACTGCGACCGCTGCAACTCGGACTCCACTGGAACAATTGGGCCTAAACTTTATAGTAATGCGATGTGTATTCGATCGGCAGTGAAAGAAAGGAAATATTTTACAAGTGATAAGATACAAGATATTTTACATTTTCTACATACGTTGCTTGAGAAAATCAATTTTTTGATTAAAAACCTTTGGGGCACTGTGGTCCAAGTGAATGCTACACGTTCCAACATCTAAAGGGCCATGATTAGAGAAAGCCAATAACTCTGCGTTCATAATACGCCAAACCACTTTTTTATGTTAGATCCATCAGATTCAAGCATTATCAAACCATTAAGCAAAAGGCCATTTTTTGATAACCAATTTAAAAAGGTCTGGCTCAAAAGTTTAGCAGTTGCGAATCCAAGAATATAAAATTCCAGATTTTTGTGACCAGTAATGAATCATTAGCTCTTTTTTGGACATTGCATTTGTAGATTCATCAAAACATATCATACAACAACCATCTCCAACATCGTTAACACTCACTCACCAAAAGTCATGGCACACTTGCCTAATAACACGTAACATCATACTAAATCCAAAAACCCCTGGCTGTTTTTGATCTCATCTTTGGCAGTGAGATGAATGACAAGCTATTTCTGCCAAGTAGTTCAAAATTTGTCTCGATTTCATACCCTGTGGTCCAAGTCCAATTGCCTATTAATAATGTTACAGAAACAAAATGCTGTAGGAAAGAAAAATAATCTATTTTAATAATACCATTATATATGTAGAATAGATTAATATTTTGAAAACATTACTCAAAGTATCAGACCTTTGCTTTTATACTAACCCGAAGTCTGTCTGGCCAGGCATCAATTGCGGCATGAACATTGTCTGGAGACTGTGCTTTATTAAGAGGGCAACACAAAAAGTTGATACTGGAATGGGAAGTACTACAATCCTCTACCTCCAACTTAGTCCACAGTTCACAATCAAATAGATTTACCGTAATTTTCAGGATATAATACACGTATTATGTGGAAAAAAGTTAAGAAAATCATTACAGCATATTATGAGCAATTTGCATATAATAGGCCGATAATAAAACCTGGAGAAGACGAAAATGGGGGGGGGGGGCAATAGAAATTCAGGCTGACGAACTTTTATACTTAAATAATCATTTATACATGTACAGCATCTTGTCAAAATAGTATATTTAAAATATTGTCTACTACCTGTTTGAAACCTTGGCTGCATTAGTGAAGTTGTGTTGGGTAGAACCCGTATGATTTCTATTAGTGATTTCTATGATTCCGTAGGGTGCTGCAGTTGTCAATTGGAAGACCAAATTTTTTGTCTTCGCTTCTAAGATGCTTGTTCCATTGAGGTAGCCAATTAATCCAGATCTCTGATGTCATCCATGCATTGGTAGACGAGTCGTAAAGATTTAGGAAAGTTTTTTTTACATTTTTGAAGCAGCGTGGAGATGCTGACTTAACAATGATGAGGAGTTTTTCTCTCTGTCCCTCCAAGTTACAAAAAACAAGGGCATCGGCAGCCTCTCCATGAAATTTCTTGAAGCTTAGCCCATTGAGTTTTTTCCAGCGATGAAACCAGCCTTCAGTTGCCTTAAAGCCCATGTGGCCTAATGTCTTTGCAATTTCATCAGCCTTTTGGCATAAGAGGACCGTTTGCTGGAGCATTTCTGTTTCAAACATATTGAAACCAACGTAAAAGACTTTCTTCAACTTGAGCATCTTTTCCATTTTGCTAACGCTTTCTGCTTGTCCATTCACTTGCAGCTTTCATATAATTGACCAATCAATACAATCTGTAATTTTGGGCAGCAGTGCCCATTGGCTTAGAGGGAAATGAAAAGTGGATATTATAAGTGGAGTGTTCATTTATCCGGAGTAAGATAAGATGAAAAAGTAGAATTTGTGAACTTCCTCTGAAAAAAGTGGCCATATTAAGTAAAGTGTGGCCACATAAAGCGAAAATTTGTTACCAACGGTTAGAAAATTCTGGACAGAGCTGGAGTGGCCATAAAAAAGCGGATGGTCATATTAAAGGTAGCTCATTAAGCGGCGACCACTGTACAATATTATACAGTAAATATAATCTACATTTACCGTAAATACTCGAGAATAAGTCACAAAATTTTGTGCCCAATTTTGAGTGAAAAAACAGGGGTGCGGCGTTTACTCGAGCCTAGCTAAAATTACCTGTCGATGGGCTGCCTATCGATGCTGATATAGTTTGTTTCATTACCAGCTGTTGCCATGTTTGATTGAATAGCAAACAAGCAGTTATTATATTCCACTTAAATAGATTTTAATTTGATAAATTTATTATTGTTAACAGTAATCACCTACAGAAAAAAAATTTTGTACCAAAATTTACCTTAAATTTGGGGGGTGCTACTTATATTCGCACGTGACTTACCGTAAATCTTCTACTATAATGCGAATTTTTTTGGCCTAAAAAAGCTTCTAAATTTGCCGGGTCGTATTATACAAGAGGATAAAAATCAGCCCTCCGACGACTGCGGCGGGAGGAGGTTTTGTCCTGATAACATTACCGTATATTATACATTAATTACATTGCATATACAGTGTCCAGTTCATTATACAATATATTAATTCACTTTTTATTCGAATTACTCGTCGCCAACATCTAACAACATCGAAAATAACTTCTCCCAAACATCGATACTTCTAAATAGGCCTACTTCCAAACTGCCTCGAACCAAAGCCTACAAGAAAGCTTATGCAGTGAAAATATTAAACTGAATAAAGATTACTTGTCTTTTTATTAAGAAAATTGATGTACTGTTGTGTTTTTTTGTCGATGTGCAAGTGAGAAAGCTTTCCATATCAATGTAGGGCTATAAACTTCCAAACTGCCTCGATGAAGTTGGAAAGACCTGTTCGAAGACACAGATGAATCAGATTTTGAAGTTTTTTGAATATTAAATATCCAGACTATTTAAAAATAAAGATTTTTTTCTATATAAGTTTGCACATTTTATTTCTTGCGAGGAGTCAAAAATGGGGGTCGCATTATATAAGAGGATAGGATTTTTGCCGATTTTTTGGGCCGAAAAAGTGGAGTTGCATTATACAAGGGGTCGCATTATAGTAGAAGATTTACGGTATTCACTTAATATTCCACATATAAATATACTCAACGTATATTTATTGCAAAAGTTAGCGCAAAGCGAATTCAGTGACTCTTCCATTTTCCGTTCATAAAACCAGGGATGAAAGCAACTTTTAATGATGTCCACCAAGCTGAGATGTTCAAAGGGACAGCAGTGGTTTAGTGACTGTTATTCTGCGTGAACTCTGTAATAATAAATAATTAATTTAAATAATAACTCCTTTTGATTAAAAATAGAAAATAATATAAATCTTAAAAACAATTGATAATGAAAGTCACCCACTGTGGAGTAATGCAATAATGAAGTGGACGGAAACACATTAATCGAAGGTCTTGTGGAGCTGGATGAAGCAGGTGAAAACACAGGTGAAAAGAAGAAACACAGGAAGGTCTTGGTGAAGGTCTAGGAGAATGTTACAAGAAAGGCACAGGAAAAAACACAATAACAGTAGAAGAAGAACTATGATGAAAGTCCGATGATCAGGAACGTTGATAACAATTTTAATAGGAATTGAAACAATAAAAAAACGTTTTCGGGATATTTTTTCCCATCTTCAGTTTATAAAAATATTTTGAATGAAATTTCCGTTAAAATATAATGAAAACAATAAAATCAAAACAATGTGTGTTTGATTGTTGTGAACAGGGTAGGGTATTGGATTGTTGAGAGCAAGTGAAGTGTTATTGTCTGGGTTATGTGTAGTAATTTTTTATTTTTTTAGTAGTAATTTCCAGTTATTATTAATTTCTATAGATGGTTTGGCTAAATTGTGTTCATTCGAAATAATGTTGATGGTTTCACTTGTGTTTTCACCCGCTTCATTCAGCTCCACAAGACCTTCGATTCATGGGTTTCCGTCCACTTTATTATTGCATTACTCCACATTGGATGACTTTCATTATCAATTATTTTTAAGATTTATTTTATTTTCTATTTTTAATAAAAAAAGAGTTATTTTAAATTAATTATTCAATATTACAACTCCTACTCTTATATAATCTGTAATAATAAAGTTCAAAAAGTAGGGCAAATTACTTTGCCATGAAGTAGAGCTGACACAATAATAAATGCAATACATGAATGTAACCAGATGATATCAAACAAAGAAGTTAGGGGACGCTATTCCGCATTTTACTGATGTTTGCTACTAATCAATCTGTATAAAGATATGGAGACAAAACATTTGAATTATCTATCAAATGGATATATGTCAAGCATTCATTTGCATGACAGAGAGTACAAGAAAATACAATGAAACCTCTATTCTCGTCCACCTCTTTAACACGACCCCCTCTTAACTCGACCACTTTTCCTTGGCACGGAATTAATGTCTCATAGGTATAATGCATTTTTTTCCTCTTTAAGCCGACCACCTCTTTACTCGACCAACGACCACCCATTTCAGACCAACCATCAATATACCCCCTTTAAACCGACCAGTAGACATGGCAAAATCGAGTCAAGATTGCCATGACTTGATTTTACCATGTTTACTGGTTGGTTTAAGGAGGGAACATTAATGATTGGTGCCTGAAATGGGTGGTTGTTGGTCTTGGGATTGAAGCGTTAATAATGCCACTTCCTATAATTTAAAGAGTATGCTGATTTTTTTGAAGGGGGAGTAGGAAACTGAGCATTGTTCAATCCGTTTCTTTGCTTTGTGTATCAGTGGCATTCACTCACACCCCTGTTAGGAAGAGCTCAACATGTGATTGCAGTTGAGAATGCACGTGTTGGGCTCACTTTACATCACTTTCACTCTTCACATCACATTTCAATTTCTTGCCTGCTATTGTCACCATGTCAAAAAGAAAACTTTGTTTTTTATCGCTACAAGACCAAGTCAAAACTTGCTGCATTTGCTTGAAGAGGTGAAAAAAGAATATCAACAAGTCACAGTACGTAAAATGTTGAGTAGAAAAAAATAAACTTCAATGTTGCAGTTTTTCAACAAAGTACAGTAAACTCCCGATTATCCGCGGGCGTCCCGAAAAAAAACCTCAATAAAACTACTATACTACTATATTTTGTTTATTGTTTTATGTTCTTTAGTACATAAAATAGAAATAATTTTTAATGTACTGTACATATTTTCACTGTATTACTTTCGTGTACAATACAATCAAGCTGTTAAGCTAGAACAATTTTTATATTACTTGCCCCTCATTTTTAGCCTTTTTGCGGATTATCCGCGAATTTCCCTATCTGCGGTACCCGTGCCACCCAATTCCGCGGATAATCGGGAGTTTACTGTATAGGGGAAATTTTTGATCCAATAATTGGGATCACTTTTATTGCTATGTAATAATTATACATGTATTAGGTATTAATATTTTGTTTTCACGTATGGTTTATTTTGAATAGCCACATTATTGCATAAAGTTTTAAAAATTTCATTCAAATTCATTAATAAAACTTTAGTCCATTATGCAAATCACTAAATTAATAAATGAAACCAAAAGAGTAAGCTTTGTATATCATCAGATTATATCCTTATAATGTTAAACAATTGAGACAATGAAACTTTATAAATTACGCTTACCCCCCCCCTCCCCCAATTCTTTAAGAAGACCACCTCTCCAAACGACCACTATTACGTGGAACCATTGCTGGTCGGCCTTCAAGGTTTCACTGTACAATCAATTTGGATGCTTTTGTGAAAGCAGGAATTACCCCTCTTGTGCATGATTCAATCTTGAGAATCGAAGACTGGAAGAAGAAATGGTAATTAGGCCTAACAAAGAACTCGGACGCAGACGATTCAGATTTTGAAGGACTTTAAATAATTTATTTCTGATACAATGTAAGTTTAACTGTAACAAATAAATTCCGTTACATGATCATTTATTTTGAATAGTTATTTTTTCATTTTATGGGGATATATAAAGTCTAAAGCCTTTAAAAATCAGGCTATCATAATGCACTACCCGTTTGAACAAATATGGTGGAGCATTTCCTGATGCTGAATCGCTATCTTAGGTACATAAATGCGTATTATGTGCTGGGAATTTTTCTAAAAACAATGCATGCAGTATTATCGGTGAGGGCGCATTATACCCCAAAACTTACAGTAAATTGGGGGTTGAAGCAAGTCACTCTTCCAAGCAACCACCGTTGTGTCCGTTTGGTTTTGTGGTTCAGTGCAGTATCTTGTTGAAAACACCATTCTGTGTTTTTGAACAGCGACGAGCTTAACGGCATTACTTCAGCTTCCAAAACATCATTAATGTAATTTTTGGCATTTGTTTTCACCTCTTTACAGTAAAAATGCAGTGGTGTGGTTCCATCAAACAGCAGTCCCTACCAAATCATCACCTGTGACAGATGATGTTCGCAATTAACATTTCGACTCCTTGAAGGAACTTCAGCATTACTTCATGCAAGCACATGCTCATTTTGGCTGTTTAGCTTCACCTCAACAATGAAATATTTTATGTCTGTAAACAGTATTCGACAGTGAGCGTCATTGCCTTGCTTCTTTAGTAAGGATCAACATTTGCAAATCCATTCTTTTGCCAGGTGAGAGTTTAAAAAATGGGCTCTTAAAACGCTTAAATCTGAAGTCCTCATGAATGTCTTTGTGCATCAATGGTCTTGACATTTTGTGTGGTGTTGCAAGATTCCTCGTGTGCTGTCAAGGTTGCAACAAATTTTTTCTCGTACAAACTGAATCACCTCTGTTGAACAAACTAATCAAGGTCTTCCAGTCCAGGATCGGATATGGTCAAAGACCGATGGACTTGGACGATTTTAAGAGGAAAACCACCAAAATACCATTCAAAGCATCACATTGGAGATGCTAGAAAATAAGCAGGAAGCAATATCTGCCAGAATAGGAACTTGCGTTGCACACAAAGGTGTACATGTTCAAGTTATACATAATTATAAGTTTTATTGATATAAAATGGGTCCATCTTGCTTAGGTAAAAAAAAAAAATTTGCAGTATTTTTAACTATGCAAATGAAGATTAAATTGGACTTACATCGCCACATATTTACAATGGAAAATTCTGGGTCGTTTAACATTTCTAGATGTTTTCACAAATATGCCGCTTGTGAACTATGAAAATTGAATAGGTAGGTGTAATCACTCTACACAATATCTGTTGTAAAATTTATTACAGCTACGGAATATTGTCAGTAGATTCTATGATTATTAAACAATACTTTTATTTTAGGCTTTTCTGTGTTCAATGTGACAATCTGGCAAGGGGAAAATATCTAAACCAAGCTGAAAGAACTGAAATTCTTTTTTAAAGAACAAAAAGAGAATACAGTAAAATAATTTGCATCGTTAATTAGTAGATCCATGAATGTCATCTCATGGGAGATGGACAATAGCATAAAATAAGAGAATATCTGTAAGGATAAGTACAGCAGGTAATTTAGAATACTGGCACCATTATGGAAGCTCTGAAGGCCTTACAAGAACCCTGAAAAGTGACGGCTAACAGGGCTCTGGTAAAGCCATCTGGGGGCTCCAGGAGATACCCCCTCCACCAAACTAGGTCACAGCAGGCTGAGTTGATAAAAATTAAAAGAAAGCAAAGAGATACTACAGGACCTATTAAAGGCTGGTTTCCATGTGCCAAAATTTAACATGTGTTTATGTGTCAATGCGAATATGCATCATCCGATTCGGCCGATTTCCTTGGACGCACAAAGTCGTGCGTTTATGTTTGTATTTGGTGCGTTTTTGTGCGATTCAGCTCGTGTATTCACCCGTAATGACAGTGTTTTCATCTTTCATACAACATGTGCTTTCAATTATCAAGAGTCGAAACCAGGCTTGCCCACGCTTGACCAGGTCAGAAATTGATGAGAGAAGCTTCTATATATTTAATTAAATTTAATATGTCAAATCAATTTAAATGGATGAAAGTCTTGGGTGGTTCAGGTCCATGGTCAGTTGTCTTTCAACCCACTGATTTATAATCTTGTATTTTTTCCGAAATATATATATAAACTTAAATGAAAAAATAAATTGAATTCTCTTGATTAAATGAATAGGATTTTTACTCTCAACATGCTCTTATGTTTCTTTCTGCTACACTTTTCGTGAAGTTTTGGTTCTGTTTTTTTCTTTTTCTTGTTTTCATATTGAAACTGTGAC
Organism: Rhysida immarginata; assembly: GCA_023313115.1. Taxonomy (NCBI): domain Eukaryota; kingdom Metazoa; phylum Arthropoda; class Chilopoda; order Scolopendromorpha; family Scolopendridae; genus Rhysida; species Rhysida immarginata. The sequence continues at coordinate 550,945 of JAHWFO010048558.1, read as the reverse complement.
ATTCCATGTCAGTGGGTGTCACATGGGTTCGGCGAAAACAGAGCATCGACTGATGCTCTCTTGTTTTCTGCACTGTGTGAGTGCGTGGGAGAGGAAGTGGTGTGCTAAACTGGAGCTTTATACAAGTGGAATTGGTTGGTGATAGATATTTTAAGTTATTAATGTGTAAGGATTAATTATACTTCATTTTTTGTTTGTTTATGGCTTTTATTGTTTGCGATCGGTGCTCCCGTGTTTCAGCTCGACAGCAGCTTCGCGATTGTTGGGGAGTTGACATTGTTACTTCCACAAAAATTCTAAAAAAAAATATGCGGTTCTCCCAACGATCGTATTGTTGCGTATGGGATTCGCAGACTGCGTTTTGTTTTCGAAGATGTGTTGTTTACTTTTTATGAGACTTCCATGCCATGCTTCAACCTGGCTGGAGGCATGCGAAGCAGTGTGTTCGATTGTAGTGTGAGCCCTAATGGCAGAATCGCTGCTCTCTTGTTTTTCTAAGCAAGATCATTTGCTGTTGATAATTAATAGTTTAATGTTTTGAGCCAATTGTCTAGAGTTTAATTTTGAGCCCTGGTGCAATTGTCTTGTAAAAACCATTGAAGTTGCGTCCTATTGAAGTTACGTTTATATATTGGCTTTTGTGGGATAACCTGCCGAGTTTGGAGCTGCGCAAGTGTGTGGTGGTGCTCATGTCTCCCCCTCCACGTCTCCTTGGCCTGCATGGCAGGGAAGCTCTTTAAACACCTGCCTATGTTAGATGTCTGCATAAAGGGTGAGTAATATATTCCTTATTTTGACTCGGCAGTGGCCCCTTTGTCAACTAAGATGAGAACCTGTTAGACATTGCAATGGAGTTAAAATAATTTCCCAAGTGCTCGGAATTCTCAATCTGTGTTGACAAAATTTCTTAAAAGTTTGAAAGAGACATGCCCCAAATGTTAGTGAAAATAGAAGAGGAATTTTAGTGCCATGCTGAACTCTGAACTGTTGCATATGTACTTAGAGATAAGGAACAATAGAGATAAGCATATTGATTTGGGTGGTCCTTCTGTGGTGTTCTGCAGTTCACTAAAGGTAGAATAGCAGTTTAATGAGAGCGCGAAACGGTTGTTGACAGCAGCGCCACAATCTACAGATCACCTATTGAATAGCGCTGTGGCACACTTGGCACCACATTGCAAAGTGCTAGCAAGGAAACAGGGTGCACAGTGCGTGGTTCCTGGTTGTGGAGTAGAGTTCACCGTGTGGGAGCGCGCCCGGGATGAGGTTAAAGTGCTCCACCCTTCTAGACTATTTGCTTGCTATTGCCCTAAATTGATGGTGAACTTGCTTGACGGCACACTGGGCCTTTTAATTATTAGCCTGATATGATAGATTTTGAATTATGGCTTTATGTAAAGCAGTAGTTATGTATGATTTTAGTACTTAGCAATTAAGTGGTAAGGGGCCCCTTGTCAATTTACGGTATAGTGCTTGGAGCACCACGAAGCTTAGTTGTAGTGTTACATTGTGCATATTGATGTAAGGTTACCCAAAACCATTATGTTTCTTGAATAAATAAGTGTTTTTTTTGTAATAATGCCTGTTGTCAAAGTTTGTCCCTCTTACCAGGCCCCGAACCCGTGACTAAGCCCCAGTCCCATTAGCTAATAACCGAGTCAACTGATAGGTGGCATAAGGGCGTGGGCGGGGCTCGTCACAAAACTTTTTTCGGGATCTCATCAGGAACCATCATCAGATAATTTGTTTATTCTGCTGTTTTCAAACTTTTAAATAAGAATTGTATTTTTTCAACTTAATAATATACTTTTTAAAAACTCATTTTTAAAATTTAATAAAATTCAAATTAAAGGACAAAAACCACTTAAAAACTATTTTGTCTAAATATTCTAGAGTGAAAATAAATTAATATAATAATATTATAAGTTGCCAAAAATCTCTCTAAATGTATAAAAACTGCGTTCATATACGTATTTCATAAAATCCGTCGTGCTCCATTCTGAATGTGGAGCGATCATCCCTGTGACCTCATCGGCCTGCTGAAATGCGAGCTGTAGCTTCTTGTAGTATTGTATATGATGTACGATATGGCTAAGTGTGGTTTGGATAGCAGTTCTGAATTCTGTTCAAGCGACAAAAATTTCGATGGAGATTTTTCAAAACTATACTAGGGCAGATGTACCAGTAATTGACAATCCATGATTTAAAGGTTTTTAAAGGCAAGAAAAGGGACTGCAGTTGCCACCTCGTATTAAACAATGTATTAGGCTTGCCAGAACAGCAAAAAAAAATAGGAATTTTGCTCCCTAACATGGCCACAAACTCATGTTGATTGTGCAATGCCTTACAGAGTCGAAAAAAACCTCGGGAGGGTTTGATTACTTTAATTTTTTTCATGAATGTTATGCAATATTTGTTATTAATTTTACGTGAACTTTTTTGTGTAATCAGTGGATAATACTTCTAGCAGTAACAGAGTTTTTGATGACCAATGTGTTAACTGTTTTAATCCACTGTCAACTACTAGAACCCAAATATGTAGTGTCACTAGTAATTGACATACGGTAACCTGTCAACTATTGATAATTTCTGTGTTTAAAAAAACAAACAAAAATATACTAATGTGATATAGAATGTAGGGTAATAATAAAGGAAATATGATGGTTTTAAGTGTAACTTCTTAATTTCCAGTAATTGTCAATTATAGAAACTTGACTGTCAATTTCTAAATCAACCACTTTGACATAAATCTTATAAGCCCTATTCGCCGATTCTTTTTGTTGGTCTGAATCTTGTCACAGAGACGATCAACAGATAGCCCAGAACTATCTTCCAAGAAGAAAACAATTTGGTAAGTAGCAGCATAGGATGAATTGGATGAATTATGCAAATAGGAGAACAATCGTCAAAACTCAAGTTTTTCTACCAACAATTTGGTGGGCATACTTTTGGCCAAGATCGGATGATATTGTACTACTGGAACACACCATTTTCTACGGTCCTTGCATTCTACATGGGAGTGGACTGATTTAATTTATTATTTCAAAGGAAAAAAAATAAATGATCTATATGAACAGCTTAAGTTTTAAAAAGCACAATTTTAATTAATGTTAAATACTTTACACATTCTTAAAAATAATTGATTTCATCAGCTACTTTTGAATGTTGTCAATTTATTTTGCAAAAATATATAATAAAAATGAGTAAATAAAATATTGTCAATTACAGGTGAAACTGCCTGTCAACTTCTGGTATATTAACTGTCAACTACTGGTGATTCATGCATTAATTAGGAAAAAATTTAATAACTTAATAGCTTTTAAAGATATAATATTTGTTTAGAGATTGGCACATTCTGCATTATAATTACAATTTAATGGTATAACTAGAAAAGTTTCAAAATGCAATTTGATTTACATACACAATTTCATTTCACAGCAATGTCTTAAACTGTCAATTACTGGTACATCTACCCTATGAATTATTTGAAAATTGTGAAATTAGGCCATACCAATTGGAGCCACAAATAAAAACATTTGCCAGTTTAACTTCTAGGCAACTGCCATGATGGGGTAAATGCCCCTCCCACATCGCCTAATATTCATAATTTGTATAACTTTCAGACAGTTATCTCATTAACTTTATTATTTATACACGCAATATAGATACACTAGGTTATCAGCAATTTACGAATTGCATCTAGGGTAGGCTTGGGGAAAATAACAAAAGTTCTTCCAAATTGTCGTGAGCATTATCAGGAAAGAATTTCCCTCTGGGACTACTGTGCATACCGAAGATACTAAAGACATATTTATAGCATATTTACATTTATTTCTACTTAGTTTCTATTCATTCATCATTTATTCCTACTTAGTTTTCTTTATCTGCTAATCAATAAAATTTGAATTTCCTTGCATCTTTGATTAATTTTTCAGTAATAAAACATTTTTGATTCTGTTTCTTAAATAATAGACAATTTGGGTTTTTCGTACGAAAATAAAAATAAAACAAAACACAAAAACGAAACAAGTTGCAATTTGTGCTCATGATTATTTTTTGTTTTCCTCAAACAAGTTGTTTCCTAAAATTTGTTTCCCTTGCAGCATTCGGCCCTGTTCAAAGTGGATTCTTCCAGTAGATTCGAAAATTAGTTATCAACATTTTAGAATAGACATTTTATCACCATTTTGCTTAAGCTACTGCAGTAGGTAATTCCTGTTTATTTAATAGGGTTATTTATGCTGTCGAAATGCGTTGTACATTCAAGCTGTTTCTTTGACGGAGCTAGAGTTCGGTGTTTATTTTGAATTGGGGAGCTGATGTGAAATTCCCTACGAAAATCTTGTTAAATTCTGTTACATAAGTGGATAGACTGGAACGAAAAAATGTTAAATGTTGTATTCATTTTTCGTTTCCTTATCTTTTTGATTTTCATACGAACAATTGCAAACTGTCTAATACTGTTCTGGTATTTTCAATTATTTATTTGGATTATAGCCATTTTTTTCTATTAGTTTTTCATTACTAATTTTCAAAAAGAAATTACTCTTGGGATAATCTTAATTCTGCTTAATCTAATTGAGCTATCTTTATAAAATACTTTTTCCAATTAAAGAACAATATATTTCTTTATTTTAAGTTATCGATTGACTTGTTTTCTTATTATAAATTTTATAATATGGAAAATTTAAGGATTTTTTTATGTTGTTGTTATTGATGTAGATATTTTAATTTTATATATTTGAGTAAATAGATTTATAATCTTGATTTCTAGAAGGCGTTATATAGGCATTAAAAGAACAAATGTCGAGGGCTCTATTTGCTATTTCATGAGTCCATTTCTTCAAAGGGAAACGGATGAGGCTTCCATTGCACCCGCGTCCCGTCAGCGCGATACCACATAGTGTTGTATTTAAGAATTTCCTTACAAATGCTTGCTTCAATTTGCTCGAACATTTCTAAGTCTCATAACATATTTTTGTAGAAGGATGAAAACAATTTTAAAATGGCACGAAAACACACTGTCACTAATGCTTTCCTAACCAAGACGCCATGCTTTTTCGAAAGCCAAGGCGCAATATATAATGGGAAATAGCAGGTACACTTCAGGAGCATGAAGGCCTCCATGATGCAGCATAGAAGTGCATAGAAGAACATTCGGACATTCGAATAGATGCATCACGCATAAATGCTTGAAATTGTGGCACATGGAAACCAGCCTTAAATCAATGACGAAAAGGCGTGGACACAGTACACTCAAGATGCTATGTGGAATGTGAGAGGGTTAAATGTGAAAAAAGTGGAATTAGGAAAAATAAAATTCCTCTGGTGGATACCCGAGACAGGCAAAGTTGGCAAGGGTAGGAGGAAGAGGCCTCGAGGAAGAAGAAAAGCTACTAAAGTTGGAAATGTGGAAGCTTCCCTTAGGCGGAGAAGATATTTGTGGAGGCAAGCTTCCAAAATCTTTTACACTGTAACGTAGAAGAGGACTGGGCTAAGTAAAATTTCACTTTATGTAATAAAATAAAAACAATCTCCCATTAATTAATTGGGTTTTGATGCTACCAGTGTCCTTGTATTGTTTCACAGCTGGTTGAATCAATCGGTAATTTCAACCGTCTCTCTTGGGTGCTTTGAAAATTTGCTTCATAGATATATTTTGCAAGTGACAATTATTTCTTCATTTCTCTCTCCATTTTGTTTTTATGCTTCTGTCATGTGCCAACAGTACATATAGAGTTCCCACACTGTACGATGAAATGGAAGAGTTCACTTTATCACGTTTAATAGGTAGGGAAAATTATTTTTAAATCTCTCTAATTTTCTTAAATCCTGGCACTTCAACAACAGGCTGCAATGAGCGATTGTGAGCAAGCTTGAGTGAAAAAAAAAAAAAAAAGCAGCTCACAGATCGAGCATGAGGGTATAAAGTATAATACCTCTATGACATCCCCTACCTATGAGCACGAGAAAGTGAACTTTCCATTTCATCTTACAAGGGGACATTACGACCTCGGAATTTTAGTTTAATACGAGACTTCGTGTAGTTGTAGTGTACCTTTAAGGTGTTAATATACTTAAATATTAAGGCGCACCATTCAGCCAATTTTGAAAAAAGACGGCTTAAAGTTTCGAGCACCATACATAAGGGAACATTTTCCTCCTTGATTGTAAGTGATCCGTGATTGTAAGTGATAGCTCAGACAGCAGCATGGTTGCTCTCAAATTATTAACATGTAAGTGTGAGGTGGCGGGCTCGAATTCCAGTTGTAACAATTTTTTTTTCTTTACCCAAATAATTATTCAATATATTATATTTACGAGGGGAATTCAATAAGTAATGCAACACTTTTTTTTCTGAAAAAGAGGGTTGTTTTATTCAGCCTCAAATACACCATGTTATTCTCCAATCTTTAGCTACACAACACTATTTTTCAACGTAATCTCCATTCAATGCTACGGCTTTACGCCACCTTGAAGTGAGGGCCTGTACACCTGCACGGTACCATTCCACTGGTTGAGCCAACGTCATGATGCATCAAAAACTGCTTCATCATCCGCGTAGTGCGTCCCACGGATTGCGTTCTTCATTGGGCCAAACAGATGAAAATCCGTCGATCTGCTCGAATGAGAGTGTTCGCATGTTCCGACATTGCAGGAGTCAGAGCTGTGCACGGCCGACCAGCTCACGGGAGATCAGACAGTTTTGCTTGACCTTGCGGCGATGATGACACATGCTTTGCCCAATGACTCACCGTGCTTTTGCCCACTGCCAGATCACCGTAGACATTCTGCAAGCACCTATGAATATCTGAGATGCCCTGGTTTTCCGCCAAAAGAAACTCAATCACTGCCCGTTGTTTGGAACGCACCTCCATTGTAGACGCCACTTTAACAGCTCACTATAGCGCTGTCACATATCGGACGTCAATGAAACTTTATGAGATGAAGCGGAAATGTTTGAAAATGTTCCACAAGAAGTGCCCAGTTTTTTCAACCAAAATTGGCCGACAAAAAAAATGTGTTGCATTACTTATTGAACTAACCTCGTACAAATTTATTTGTGACAACCAACTTTTTCACAAAATTTTCTTTTTCTCAAAATTATTATACTTATTTTTATTGTTACAAGTGTCTACGGAGTAATAAAGTATTTTCTGCAAAATATTTTGTATAGAATCAACATTTTAAAAGCAATAATGTTGATTCTATATTAAATTAATATTTGAAATTTTATTGCTTTTAAATGTTGATTCTATACAAAATATTTTGCAGAAAAAACTTTATTACTCCGTAGACACTTGTAACAATAAAAATAAGTATAATAATTTTGAGAAAAGAAAAATTTTGTGGAAAAGTTGGTTGTCAGAAATAAATTTGTAAATATAATATCTTGAATAATTATTTGGGTAAAGAAAAAAAAATTGTTACAACTGGAATTCGAACCCGCCACCTCACACTTACATGTTAATAATTTGAGAGCAACCACACTGCCGTCTGAGCTATCGGATCACTTACAATCAAGGAGGAAAACGTTCCCTTATGTATGGTGCTCGAAACTTTAAACAGTCTTTTTTCAAAATTGGCTGAATAGTGCGCCTTAATATTTAAGTATATTAACACCCTAAAGGTACACTACAACTACACGAAGTCTCATATTAAACTAAAATTCCGAGGTCGTAATGTCCCCTTGTTAGATTATGAGAACTCTACATGCTCCTGAGTACTTCTTCTCTCAAAAAATTGTTATAATGTCTTTACAAATGCTTTGCCATACTTAGGGGAACGTATTTCTAAAAGCAAAAACACTTTGTGGACCTAGAGGTATACATAAAAAGTAGACAGGGTAATTAATAATTAGGTGGACCAAATTTAAGTAATTTTCTCATGCATTGTGATGTCCAAATAAATAACCTATTTAACCATCATACCACAAATGAACTGAAAAAGTTTAGCAAATTTTATTTATAGCATTCATTTTCCATATAAATTTTACCTACAAAGTTTTCCATCGATTTTAAAGTGGAGCTACTACATGCTTAAGTTGGTTAATTCGTTACGTTTATTATCTTGGCGTTTCATCATAAAATTTTATGAGGTAGTGGAAGGAAGAAATAACCAAATGGCAAAATATTAAAAACAAACTAAACATTAATAAGCATTATGAATTTTTTGTTTATCAAGCCAGGCACATCCCTTTAAAAGGGCCTGGGAGAACTCTGTACCTTAAAACAATCCCGAGACAATTACACATTACTATTATCTTTATACCTTTCTGGTTCAAACAAACTTTCATGCCCACAGTGGGATTCGAACACATAACCCTATGGATTTGAGAACAAGGAAGCCTATGTTCTAGCACTCATGGTTACCAGGATGGTTCCATATTTAAGGAAACTTATCCAAACTGTACTGAAGATAGCACACAACAAAAGCTGTTCAAAAAGCATAATCCTTATTGTTATCAATGAATACAATATCATATGCAATTCTTTGAATTTAAAAAAGATATTTTAAACTTCTCAAGGAATGGATTTCCTTTTTATCCTGATTTTATGTATTGCAATTGAAAAAAGTACATTCAAAAAGAAAAACATTCCTATTGTCTTTGAAAAAAAGCACTGGAAAAGAATTTAATTCAATAAAGTAATTCAGTATAGTTGTTTTGTGAATAATTGAAATTATTTTAATGAATTTAACAATTACTGCTAAAACAGTAATGTTAAAATTTAAGTAAACTTACCTTATATTCTTTTTCAACATTCTCAGCTAAATTCGGAGGTAAAGGATTATTGGTGATGTGGTTTTCTTTCCTAGGTGCTCTGTTTTTATTTGGATTTTCTGCTTCCATAGATTTCATCAAGCTACCCACAAGAGTTGCATCATGAAAATCAGGATGTTTTGTATTGATATATGATAATTCAATGCTAACTAGATTTTCTACCTATAAATTATTAAATAAGAAATAATCAATTAATAAAAAGCACATAAATAATTTAATCAAAAATTGTTATCTACTATTATGAAATGGATAACCTTTGTGAATTCAAGAAAGTGTGTATTTTTGAAATATTTGTTTAATCTATACATATAAAAGGCAATGTAAGTACTGTATTTTTTTGAATATAGGCCTTGGCTCTAAACCCAAGAAAATCGAAAATTTTAGGAGTGCGACCTAAAAAAAAAATCTTTTTTTTGGAAATAACGAATTATTATCGGTAATTGTGGATATTTCAAGAAGATTGAAATACTTCGTTTTAGCATTCCATAGTATTTTAAATAGTAATTTAGCTAGTAATTTTATTATTTATATAGCCATCTTCATTACTTTTACATATTTAATGAAACATATATAAATTTATTAATTAAATGTGTAAATAATTAGAGTAATCTCATTTTAATAAACGAGCGCAACTCCTTATTTCTTCGGCAGCTGCCATGGTTCTATCAACGCACTCACTGCTAGGTGCTGACCAATAGCGATAAGACAGCATTCTATGACATCATAACATCTTCAACTAATCGTAACCGCCAAGTACAGTGAATTCAGGGCTAGCGAAAGACGACATTAACTTTTTAACACTTGATTTTCTTAATAATTTATGAATGAAAAATTATGTGACTGGTTAATTACTGTTCCGAGGTGTTAGAATATTAATTTCAATGTTAGAAAAAGATTGAACAAAGACTCGTTAATTTAAAACCATCAATTCAAAGGCCATCGCGTTTTTATCTACAGCAGGGAAGTCGGATAATTTTTACTACCAAAATAAAAAAAATTCTATCTGCAATTTACTCTTTCAAAAAGGGAAACAAAATTTTCTTATAAAAAAGATAATAAGCAAATTTAAAAGAAAATATGTACGATACATGAATGTATTGGCAATCAATCCAAAATCATTACGTGAACGACGCTACTCATCTACAGCGAAAGGGAGGGTTGGGGGGGGGGGGTGTGTGAGTCGAAAGTCTTTATTATTAATTTGACTTTATTTATCGTATTTACTTATAGTATTTATAGTGAAATCATTTTCATGATAGGGTACCTCATTTTGTCATAATCACTTTTCGTCACATACAGTTCGACTCAGGATCGTTTTGTTGATAGATTTAGTTCGTGACTCAACGCACTTAAATACAGTCTTCTTTGGCAGTGAAATTTTAAGAATTATTATTATAGAGGGTGGTCCATTTGAGTATAGACATGAAAATATTTCGAAAACATAGCATTGTTCGGAAAATTATTATTTTTTAAAGGGGAAATCTTTCTGTTCTAAAATCAGCCCTCCCCACCCTCAGTGGGTGGAGCGGGTGGCAACTTTCATATCTTAAATAGAATTCCTTTTTATTATTATTATTTTTATTATTATTGATAATAATATTATTGATGTTGTTGTATTATTAATTTTTTTTTTCACAATTATTCTTAACAGTTTTTTTTAATGAGAAGTTAATCTTTAAAAAAAAATTGTGGAGTTTTCTTGCAATTATTGCAGCATCTCGTCCACACTCTTATGAATTCATCATAATAACAAGGATTTTAAAACTATCTAGAATACCGCAAGTAAAGAAATAAACCCATTTAATATTTCTTAAAATTTCACTGCCAAAGAAGACTGTATTTAATTGCGTCGAGTCACGAAGTAAATCTATCAACAAAACGATCCTGAGTCGAACTGTATGTAACGAAAAGTGATACCTACCATGAAAATGATTTCACTATAAATACTATAAATAAATACAATAAATAAAGCCGAATTAATTTCTTTTTTTCTATTAATAAAGACTTTCGACCCACCCCCTCCCCCAACTTAACTCCCGCTTTCGCTGTAGATGAGTAGCGTCGTTCATGTAATGATTTTGGATTGATCGCCAATATATTCATATATTGTATCTATTTTCTTTTAAATTTGCTTATTATCTTTTTTATAAGAAAATTTTGTTACACTTTTGAAAGAGTAAATAGCAGATAGATATTTTTTTTATTTTTTTTTTTTAGTAAAAATTATCCGACATCCCTGCTATAGATAAAAACGCGATGGCCTTTGGATTGATGTTTTAAATTAACGAGCCTTTGTTCAATCTTTTTCTAACATTGAAATTAATATTCTAACACCTCGGCACAGTGATTAACCAGTCACATAATTTTTCATTCATAAATTAAGAAAATCAAGTGTTAAAAAGTTAATATTGGCGATTTGCTAGCCCTGAATTCACTGTACTTGGCGGTTACAATTAGTTTAAGATATCATGATCTCATGGAATGCTCTCTATCGCTATTGGTCAGCACCCAGCAGTGAATGCGTTGATAGAACCATGGCCGCTGCCGAAGAAATAAGTAGTTGCGATCATGCATTAAAATGAGATTAATTATTTACACATTTAATTAATAAATTTATATATGTTTCATATATATATAGAAGTAATGAAGATGGCTATATAAATAATAAAATTACTAGCTAAATTACTATTTAAAATACTATGGGACGCTAAAGCAAAGTATTTCGATCTTTTTAGGCTAAGGTTTTTTTGCGGCCTATAAATGCTTATTTTTTCGTTCCACCTTCAAATTTATGGCTGCGGCCTAAAGTGAATGCGGCCAATATTCGAAAAAATACAGTATGTTTGTCCGGTTTTAAAAGGCAACTTAGAAGTAAGCCATAAAGTTAAAATTTAACACACGGCCGTGTAATACTACCACAATGATGGAAAAAATCTAAAACTGGAGATAAGTCTCTCATAAACATAGAAATTAATAATCTTTATATCTATTTATATATGAAATAGACTTGGTTTATGCTTCTTTGCTTGCATGTGTGAACAATCAGCCCGTGTTGCTTGCGTCAACAATTGGCTGGGTAAACAATGGTTGATGAAATTAATACATGCCACAGCCGACGAATAAGACACGCCCTGGCCAACACCTCCTAAACACAAGGCCTGATAACAGAAGCGTCATACATTGTTACATCATTATTAGCCGACCAAATTTAGGGGTTATTATTGGTAGAAATAGGATTAACAATGGTCAACTAATGATCATGTAACAATGTACACTGCTTAAAACATTTAAAGGAACACTTCTATTAATCAGCGTGCAGAAGCAACTACGAATAATATGGACAAAATCGCTGTATGTGATCATTAAAAGACTGTTTATTTAACAATAGAATGCATTATTGAAACAACTGGTGAAGAAACAAAGAAAAAACAGGAAACTGCAGGACCCCTGCCTAAAACAAAGTGAAATGTCCTTTGAACGTTGTGGGGAGAATGCCCTGTTTCTTCCAGGAATCAGTTTTTGCACCACTCAGTAATGTGTATGCCTACCATGGGCTGCAGTAACCTCCATGCACCTTCGAGGCATGCTCCGTATCAGTCGACGGATGTGATCTTGGGGAAGCCGGTCCCATTCCTGAATAAGTGCCTGGATGAGCTGTTGCAGTGTTTCTGGAGCTGAAGGGCGGTGTCGAATTTGCCTGTCAAGCATGTCCCAAAGATGTTCAAGGGGATTTAGGTCTGGACTCATTGCAGGCCACCTCATGGTCTGAATGCCATGCATCCGTAGAAGTCTTGAGTGACAGCTGTAGTGTGTGTGGACGAGCATTATCCTGCATCAGAAGGAATCCTGGCCCCATGCCATGTGCAGCAACAATTAAATTTTGCTATGCAAATTTCTGAGAACATTTGGCAGCAGAATGTGTTGGCTTCAACCATTTCCTATGAGGGAGATAGTAGGTTTCATGTTGCAGAAGATGAAATTGCTAAAAAGTATTACTTACGCCCTCTGTAGGAGATCTACAAGTGTTCCTTTAATAATTAAAGGAATTATTGTTTTGAGCAGTGTATGAAGTTTCTGCTATCAGACCTTATGTCTAGGTGGTGTTATCCTGGCACTGAAAACTCACCCAACCATCTTAGTCCAGGCAACAATGTAATATTCATTGTTTTTCATGTTAGATTTTAGCAATCAGAATTTTTTCGTTTGTTAGAAAAATGAAGGTTACATTGTTGCTTCGACTAAGAAGATGAGGTGACTTTTCTCTTTATCTGTGTCCGTGGCAGGACCTGTCTTTTTTGTCATGTACGATGCTTGCCTTAATGATTCATGTTTTAAGGGGGATATTTATAAAAAGTAATAAATAAATTTTAAAAAATCATTATTATTTCTTTTTTTATTAAAATCTTTGGAGAGATGTAAGAAATTATTCTAAAACAAATAAGATAATACAACTTCTAGGGGTATAGCTGCTCAAGCTTTTGATGAAAAGGTGTACGTACTTTTCCTCATGGGCTATTAACCGGAGAAAATTTATTTTTCATATAGTTTTTGCAATTTGGTAAATTCCTTTAGAGAAGTTATAATGTTTATCTAAACATATTAGAAAATTCTAAAGAACTCAACTGATTGTGTGAGATGCCAATCCTTACTGCTAAAACTGATACTATCAATATACACAACCACATTCAGGACACATTCTACGATCTGTGACTGAATATCACTCTTATTGAAACAGTTACATGTTAATGAGTGATGCTTATGAGGTTGTAAACAGAGTTTCTTAACTCTCTCACTTGATTAATTAAGTTTTTTTAATATAGACAGAAATAAATCAATACTCATAGCCTTTCTTTGCTATTTTAAAATGTTAAGGATGCAATGTCGAATTTTCCTGGGTGAACCCAATTGGACACAAAATTCCAGTACAAGCATTTAAAAGAATTCTTTTTCGTTTTTCCAGAGTGAAAATATACTTTATTAAGGCTTTTTCGTTTATATTCAAATTCAGATATTGCAAAATTTCATCAAACAAACAGCCCGAGCAACGCTGGGCAAATCAGCTAGATGAAATAATAAATTCCAAAGAAAATAAATAATAAAATCAATCACTTGTATCTGATGAATACCAAAGGTTGTGGGTCTTCCATCTTCGCAGCCAATTTATATTATTTCTGGTCATTTTCAAACTTAAACTTTTGAGTAAAATTAACAGTTTGCAGTAAATTTACAGTCGAATCCCGTTATAACGAAGTTCAAGGGCCATCGGTTTACTTCATTATAAAGAAAACTTCGTTAATCGAGATTGCAAATTAATTTGAGAATAAATGAAAAACAGCTTATTTTAAAACGAGAATATACATTTTTGAATGTTTTATCCGTAATTATGGCAAATATCAATCAATATTAGGATTTAAAATGCATAGTTAGGATTGTGAAATAATCTGTAGTGTAACAGTAATGCTTCATCCTTACCGGAAATGATGATTAAAAACGGAGGTTGTACTTTTCGCTTGTTAAGTCTTTGCCGCTGTAAATAGTAGTCTGTGTGCATAATTTAAGTAAATAAATTGAACATAAAAAGATTTGTTATGTGTAACTGGGTCAGTGTGTGTTTATTTTTGTTTCGTTTCTTAAGGCGAGGTGTTCCTGTGTTTATGTCGTTGTAGTGGTATGGTAGTCAATGCGTTTGTGTGGGTCATTTCGTTGTGGTGCATAGTTGAGTTGGGTAGGTAAAATGGTTTGTTTGTGTGTTATTTAACCCTTTTGCTGCGTAAAGCGGATATATCCACACAAAATTACATTAAATCTGACTAATCTCACAGAAATCTACCTGCAGAAATCTGACTCATCTCACAGGGTTTAAAAAACTTCTTGTTAAGCATGGTTCCCACATGCGTAAAACAACGGCAGAAACCAAAAAGCAGAAAATTTTTTTGAGGTCACTTCCTGCTTTTGTCTTTCTGGCCGACAGAAAATTCTCTTATCTTTGTAGACTATGACTCAATCCAACTCGAAAAATACAGGAGTTTTCTATCGGGCAGAAACACGAAAGCAGGAAGTGACGTCAAAAAATTTTCTGCCTTGTGGTTTCTGCCGTGGGAACCAGGCTTTATGCTGCTAAAAGTGGATAATTCCATTTTCTCTAGAATGAAAATACATGTAAAATTTAATTACGCAGTGAAAGGGTTAATGGAGGTTATGTTGTTGTCGATCTTTTGTGTGTTGCGAAAATGAGTGTTTGTTGTTGTATAGTATTGATAAGGCTAATAATGGGAGAAGGTATAACAAATTGCGGCTGATGCTGAGCGTTGTTGGCCGTTGTCGTATAGCTTTTCTAGAAATCCGCTCCTAATAATGTAATAAAAAGAGCGTTGTTCTTTTGTTATGAGAGAGCGGTTTGCATTCCTCTCTGTTTTTTTTTTCTCTCGGACACGCTATGTTCAATGCTCAGGAGACGTTAGATTTTATTTTAAAAAAAAAAGTAAATATCACTATGGAAAAAGCGGTCTTCAACTGTTTATTCTTCATGACGAGTAATTGCAAAGTGTGATTTCTGCAAAAAGGACGGGTTAAAATTGAGTTACGTCGCCTACGAGCGTTGCTCTATTGAAAATGGAACGTGCTTAGTTTTGGTGCCAGCGAATGTGCATCTAAGTTGAGAAAATCGCCGAGGGATTTTTATCTATGCTTGGTGAGATCGCTCCGCTTTTTTTTTTGTCCTGATTAACTGACAGACATAAAAGAGTTTGACGTAAAGGGCCTGATTTCACCATATTTGCATTCTTCGCCTCTCAGCATCCAGGACGATTAAAAGTCACATGACATGTGTTATCGTTGTTACTGTTAAGAAAAAGGAACTGCTTTATGGTTCACATGAGTTGTTGGTCAACGTATAACCAACTAGACAGTTTTTGTTCCAGTTTAAATAACCTGAATTACATATCAATAATATGTATTAGATTATGGTAATTGGCTGCCAATGCATGAAAAGTATCACAGAGGAGCATGAGCGTAAATAGCTGCAGTTTTGATGGGAATGCATACAAAGCAAAGTTCGCCTAAGCAGGGTGCAGGAAGCATATTTAGGTGTCTGTAGGCTGTTAAAAAGGGGTTACTGCTCTCCTCCCCTCCCATTATTTAAGGAGCATAGATTTGAAAGGGTTCTAAACAGGGAAAGATTTAGTAAAAGGGGAGCGTGGCGCCTTCCATGCTGTCCTCTACCTAAAGGCGTAGCTCACAAAGTGTGCCGTAGTGCAACGCAGCACAGCTGGAATACTAGTTGGGTATTAGCCATGCAACGAATTCATGCATTGGTGCCCACAATCTTATTTGACTAGAGTCGAGTTGACAGCACTTGAGGTATGATTGCAGAATAGTTGGTATAGTTAAAGTTTACAAGTTATAATGATTAATTATATTGTATTTTTTGGGGCCCCGATTATTTTATTGTAATTAACTTATTTTGACATGCAAATTAAAATTGTTGTTACGTTTTCACCACACACCTATTCTTTGTCTAGTTGACCACCTCCCTTCGAGTCATTTGAAAACCCTCTCCTGATGCGCGTGGGCGAGTATCTTCGTTGTTGGGGGTACCTTCGGTTGCGCCCCCCCCCCACGCATCAGGGCACAAATGGTTCTTGTTTTCAGATATTTAAACTAGTTTAACATAATTACAATAAAAGCGTTACATTGAATGTCTTGTTTGCATCATTCATAACATTACACGAATAAAATAGTTCCTTTTCATGCGACTAAAATAGCTCCATTTTTATGCAATTCTTTAGTTTTTCCTTCTGTTTAATATTAAACATCATAGATTTTGTTCGAACTGTATTGCACGTATTAATATAATCGAATTTTATTACACACCATATTTTTTTGAAGAATTACGAGTTTAACAAAACCTTGTGCCATTGTCACGCAGGATTACCAGAAAGCTATCGTTTTACTACAGATTTAAATTCCCACAAAATATTGATAACAATACAGTACATGTACACAGTACTGAAAATAGTGATGAATAAGATGTTCCAAAACAATACTGTATTTCTTAAAAATATTTATTCGAATAGAAACATGATCTTCAAATCGTTTTGTTTATAGGCCTATACCAAAATAATTCGTGTCTTACTAACAAGAGCAGTTATTTTTAATTTGCTGATTTTTACAGATTTGATTTGTCACTTATCTAATGTGCAACTTCCAAATAAAATTTCATTATAATGAAATTTTACTTAGTTATAATGTTGTGGGGACCAAAAATTTACTTAATTATAAAAATTTCATTATAGCGGGATCATAATAACATTAAATGAATAGGATTTTTGCCGGGACCGCAGAAAAACTTTGTTATAGTGAAAATTTCCATTACAATGGAATTTGTTATAACTGGATTTGACTGTATTTTTTTTGTCAGCAAAATGTTCATTCCAGAACAACTTACTCAATTTATTTGAAGAAATTAACAATTTACAAAAAATTTAATTCTTTTCTTTTTTCAAAGATATTTTCCCAGTTTTGTTCATCCGCTACAATGAACTATCTTTTACATCCATAGGCGTTTTTAATTCAGTTTTTTTTTTCTAAAAAAATGTTTCATTCCCGGGTATTTAATCAATTTATTTGAAGAAGTCTTTCAACAAAAGCTTACAAGGACATCACAGTTGTCCCAATTAGGAAATAATAATAATATATATATATGTTCGAATCCTGCCTGGGCATGGATGTTTGTGTTTGTCCCGGGCTGCGTACAGATATAATTTGTGTAAAAGGTGCAAAGTGACCTTAGTAGTCGACGCCAAAATTTCTAATAAACCAACCAATATATACGAGGGTGGGCTGAAAAGTAATGCCTCCATGGCTGTAACTATATTTTTTAACAGATTTTCAAAATTCTTTTTGTATCTGATACTCACATTTCTCCTCTATGTAATGCACTATTCACTTTTCGACATAGTCCCCATCCCTTTCCACGCATTGTACCAACGCGTGACTAGTCGGGTGAACCTGCCGGAGAGGAATTCCGGGGTTGTCATCGACACGAGGATTGAATGGTAGCTTTGGATCCTCTTCTGCAGCACGATAATGCCCGTCCGCATACGATCGCCACACATCAGAGGGGGTTGCAGCGCCTACAGTTCAAAGATGAAAAACTGCCGTTCAAAAATGAAAGACTTTGCACCTTGCGACTTTCACCACTTCCCAAAGAGGAAAGAGCACCTTAAGGGGCATGAGTTGCGTTCTGACGACGAGGTGAAACCTGCCGTTCGGTCTTGGTGTCGACAACAACCCCAGAATTCCCCTCCGACGGGTTCACCCGACTAGTCACGCGTTGGTACAATGCGTGGAAAGGGATGGGGACTATGTCGAAAAGTGAATAGTGCATTACATAGAGGAGAAATGTGAGTATCAGATACAAAAAGAATTTTGAAAATCGGTTAAAAAATAAAAAAGTTACAGCCATGGAGGCATTACTTTTCAGCCCACCCTCGTATAACTCGTACAGATTAACATTCTCATATTATTCTCATAATCCATCTTCAGATCTCAAAGAAAATACCTGCATCAACTTCATTTATTGTAAATATTCTACTACAGTCGAATCCCATTATAACGAATTCCACTGTAATGAAGTTTTCACTTAACGAAGTTTTTCTGCGGTCCCGGCATGAATGCTATTATTTTAATGTTATTACGATCCCGCTATAACGAAATTTTCACTATAAAGAAGCAAATTTTTGGTCCCCACAACTTTATAATTTCATTGTAACACAATTTTATTCAAAGTTGTACATTAGGTAAGTAACACAAATAGGCCTAACACAAATCAAATCTGTGAAAAATCAGCATTAACCCCCCCCCTCCTCAAATTAAAAATAGCAGCCGTTGTTAGTATAGGCCACAGAGTAAACAGAGCGCTTACGGCCTCAAAAGCGCGTCGCCTCTTGGCAGCCATCTTGTGATGGGACGATGCCGCGTTTTACACTGTAGAAGTCATACTCTAAATAGCGAATAATCCGCTTTTTACATGGTATACATTGATTTTCATGTGAAATTTTTATATTTTCCCAAAACTTTGTTTCATTGATGCACAAAAAAGTGATTTTTTAGGTAACATTCATCAATTTCATAGGAAATAAAAATTAATGTTCAACTGCTACATGGCCTTACATTTTCTCAATTTCAACTTAATTTAAAATAAAATAAAATATATAAAATAAAAATTTTAAAGCACACCAAATGTGATGGCACGTTTATTATGTAGTATTTAATATTGAACGCGCCACCACACTTTTACCTTTTTTTAAAATTCGATTTTTTTACTTTTTTCTGAACTTTTTAAGGTGAAAGTGTGTGCTTTAAAATTTTTATTTTATATATTTTATTTTATTCTTTTTAGTCTTTATTTATAAAAAATAAGCTTTTTATTTGATATCTACAAAAACCAAAAAAACCTTGGAAATCTGCCGTCTGATATCGGGTAAACGTTTATATAAAATACTTTATGCTGGCTTAATCATAAACAATGCTCACCACAATCAACAACTTTGCTAGCACTGATGATCAAATTAGCAACGATAACAATAAACAACAATACAGTTAGTCGTTACATCAAGATTGCACTGTATATAATGTATATTAAACTTAAATATTAAATAACTTACGAATAAATGAAAGACTAGTGAAATTAAAGATTGAAACATGCATTATCATATATAAGATGCCGTTAGGGAAAGTTGCAGAGCTGTAGGTAGTCAAGAAGTGGGAAAAATACTGATTGCCAAAATTTTTCGTTCCATTTTTCGATAGAAAAATTATTACATCATGTTTGGAGGTCATCTCCAGTATATATTTAATTATTTATCTAAAAGTGCACCTTTTGAAAGCATTTACCAGCATCTTACATTGATAATATTGCTGAAAAAGAACTGAAATTCTTTGATATTTTTATCAAACAAACATTTTTTAGAAAACAAAAAATTTTTAATGTTGGGGACACAAAGAAAGGCTGGTGATATAATTTGCAGCGATTTGGGCATGGGTTGAAAACGAACCACGACTGAGCCATATAACAATTCTCTGTCTTTTTTTTTTTTTTTTAATCTGTGAAAAGATAACCTGCTGTCTTTTGCTGTTCTCATGTTACATCCATATGCCATGCAGTAGTTTGGCATGTTGTTCACTCATTCCACGGTAGCTAAAGTAGAAAGAACCGTTCCCTACCCTCAAATACGTGCCTAAACACATAGAAAGTAACGTGGAATTTGCGATCTGAGTCCCACCAAAAGATGGCCACGCGAGAGTTTCCGGTGGCGGCGCAGCTGGCTAACACATCTAATGCTGCATGATCGCTCTGTTTACTCTGTGGTATAGGCCTATAAACAAAATGATTTGAGGACCATGTTTCTATTCGAACAAATATTAAGAAATACAACCATTCATCACAACTTTCAATACTATGCAATGTATTGTCATCAAAACTTTGTGGGAATTTAAATCAAACGGTATAAAACGATAGCATCCCGGTAGTCTTGCGTGTGAACAAACATCAGAAATGGCATATGGTTTTGTTAAACTCTTAATTCTTCAAAATATATATATGGTAGTAAAATTAAATTTTGATATATGTAATATATGTACTATAAAGTTTTAACTAAATCTATGATGTTAAATTTTAAACTGAAGGAAAAACCTATAGAATTGTATTAAAATGGAGCTATTTGTGTCGCGTGAAATAAAACTATTTTATTCCCGTAATGTTACGAAGTATGCAAACAAGACACTTGTGTAAACATTAGTACGCGCTGAGCTAATGCAAAAGTATTTTTTGCTATATTTAATTTGAAAAATAACTTGTGTTTTCTATTTTAAAATAACACAGTATATAGAATAATTATAACTATTAATGTTAATGCTATGAAAATAAAAGTGCAACTTCAGTTTTTAACCACGATTTCCGGTAAGGATGAAACACACCCGTAAAGATAGATATTTCCGTTAAGGATAGATCATTTTAAAAACCTATCTGTACATTTAAATTGCTAATATTGACTGATATTTTCCATAATTAAGATTAAACAATTAAAAAAATTAAAAAATATTATACTCTCGATTTAAATTAAGCTATTTTTAATTTATTCTCAATTAAATTAAAATTAATTTGCAATCTTGATTTAACGAAGTGAGCCGGTGGTCCCTGAACTACAGTATGATGGGTTGACTGTATCAAGTGCTGCTTGCATAATGCAATTCCACTTTCAGAGCCTAAACAGGAAAAATTTTAACCTCTTGTATAATGTAATCCCCAGTTTTTGATTCATTGCTAATTTACGAGAAATAAAATATGCAAAGGTCTGTTATTTTTACATTTTTAAAAATGCTTAACTGGATCTTTACAATTAAAAACCATTAAAATCCAATTCATTATCATCTGATTATTAAAAAAAAAAAATTCCTTAATCTAGTATAGACTGTGGTTTATTAGAATACACTTTGGGCACATTTTAACACAGTTGTCAGGAGCCACGATTTTGCGACAGTGCTAGATCGAACCCCTGCCCCGCCAATCAAATTTTTGCGACCCACGACTCAGCGACCACATTATGCAGACAGCATTGATGACAGTAATTACATTTAATTAATGACAGAATTACTGTATGCATATTGTATAGTATCTTCACACAAAATTTTTTATACAGTACATACACTATCTACCCAAAGTAATTGGATGCTTTTGATTTTAGAAGTTTTGTTTAATATCTAGAAAAATACTTGACGAATTATCCTGAAACTTCAAGAATGTAAAGAGCATTTCACACCTCATATTTCAGCAAAGGTTTTGTCCCGAAGACAAATAGCGACAAATTGAACAAAAAAAATAATGTTTGGGGTTACCCTTAGAAAATAATGCTTTGAAATGCGTTGTAACTGTAGATTATGAGGTTCTTTTACTTATCTATATTCATTTGTATGAAGATAGCACGTACATTCATGGATATATAAGGGTTTATTTAAAAAAAAAAAAAAAAAAATGGAAACTTTTTCATAAGTGTGTTGTTAATAACATGCAAGGTTTTCAACACAGTGTAATCCATTTTCAGGTAACTTAACTACAGTAGAGACAACACAATGAAATCAGAATATAAAAATATTGAATATTTGATGAAATATGACCATTTTTACTAAATAATGTTTAACTGTGCATGCACAAGTGTTATCAAAATGTCTTTAGCATAACTTATTAGCCAAATTTAGAGAGCTATTACTCTTATAAAAAGCCCAAGCAAATATTATGAAAATTCAGAAAGATATCGCCGGTAGAATGAGCTGAATTTTAGTTGCTCTCAAAAATAAAACGATTAGGGGTTTTCTCCAAATTTTTATTTTTGGACCGGACACTAGTATCAACATCTTCTCCTTACACTGATATTAAGTGAACATGAGGTCATACTAGTGTATAATATTTTTATATTCTGATTGCAAGGTTTTGTCTGTAATATAGTATGTTAAGTTACCTGAAAATGGCATTGCATTGGGTTGAAAATTCTGGATGTTATAAACAAAAAACTTGGAAAATTATTTAGATTTTTTTAAAGAAACCTTTATATCCTCACGAATATACGTGTTATTCTCATACAAATGAACACATAAGCGAAAGAAGCTTCATAATCACATGCTACAGTTACAATGCATTTCAAGCATTATTTTTATAGCGTGATCCCAAACATTATTATTATTATTTTTTGTTCACATTTTTGCTGATTCCCTATTTGCCTTCGGGACAAAACCTTCGCTGAAATATATGAGGTGTAACACACTGCTTATACCACTGAAGCTCAATGTCCCAAGTGAGGTGAAAGTTTCACACAGCCCAAAAGACCACCACGCTGTTGAAGCAGTTTCGCTGGGACATCATTGAACACACTCCCGGACCTCGCTCCAAGCGACTTTCACCTCTTTCCTCACTTGAAGGAGCACCTAGAACACCGATGATTCGCTTCAGACGAGGAGGTGAAACACTTCGCGACAACGTGGCTGAACCGACAAGTGTCTAACTGATATGGAGACTATGTCGAAAAATAACCTAATGTATGTACTATCAGTTGGCTGTATTGGTTGTATGAAATAAAATGTACACATTTCACTGCAGGCTTTGAAACCTTACTTTTTGATCACCCCTTGTAGATCACAGCCTTCTGATCATCATTTCTCACATCACCAAACACAGAGCATCATTTCTCACATCAAAATCACCACTTTTGAATTTTTTAAACCACTCAAAGCACTGTGATTTACCAAGAGCATGCTCACCGTAAGCTTCGACAAGCATTCAGTGCAATTCTACAGCAGTTTTCTTCAAATGGTAACAGAAAACCAATGCTGTCCACAAATCGTAGTTTCCAGGCACAAAATTCAACATGTTATGCTATTGTATGAAACTTGTACTGTTGTGAATTGAAAACCTTTGTCAGATGTCAGAGTAAGGAAATGACGCCAACGACGCTGTTTGATGATAACTACATTGACAGTTAGGGCCATCTATGAGCAAATTCCGGTTTCATTTTTACAGAATTGGTACATAGATCAACTAAGTTCAAATTCAGATAAAAAAATAAAATAAAAATCAAAATAAATAAAAATTACAATAAAACGTAACCTGACGCTCGAAAGCGTCATGTCCCCCTTTATTATTGAGGAGGGACACGGTAATCTCATCGTTTAAATCGTTTGATTATTCCTTAGTAACAATTTGTTCTGCATTTCTTTTTATGTAGTAGAAGAAATACTTTACTATTTTCGGATTTAAACAATTTTTCGAGATGGTATACCAAACAACTCATATTGAAGATCTTGCTCGAAATCGTTTGATCCAAAAGTACAAAACTTGGCAGGATTTCGAATTGAACTTTTTGTTGCATTTACATTTGGTCACCCAAAGTTTACTAAGTTTATTTTTTGGGAATGTGAAATATTTCATTTGTTGCATGCTTGGTTTTTTCTTACCATTTATTATAACTATATTATATGCGGCATCAGAACAGCATATGCCAAGCATTTCTCCTGCATTATTTGCTCGTCAGGTCAAATCAGTGATATCAGTTACTTCACATCGGCAGTCCTTGCTTCCTTCACTTGCTCTTGTTCATGCTCACTTTTGTTTCTAGCATGGTCAACATGGATGATTTTACTCGCACTTTACCCATATCTTTTTTCCAAGGTGGCATCCTTAAATTGAGTATGCTTTTTATCAAATATTTTTAGGGTTATTTATTAAGCTCTTCAATAAAAAGTGTATCCATATGCGAGGCTCACAGCTGACGTCCATTTTTAATAAGCTGAAAGGCGAAAAGTGCCTTTTATGACACCACCGAATTACAATCTCCTATTGGCTGATAGAAAGCATACGCATAAAGCTTACATGGAAAAGGTAAGGCAAGCTGAACTCCTTTTTCCGTAGAATTTCTGTAGTAAAAAGTATAATTTTTTATTCATTCATTATTCCGCTGTACGTTTCAGCGGATTTTTACACAAAAGGGACCCTAGCCTTACTATATAATGAATAACCTGAAAATTATTTGCAAGCGTTCAATTAAAATTGGCAAGGCAAGATAGGAGAATTTGTTATCGTAGTAAATGAAACGTGATCTAAGTGGCAAATGGTTGTCGCCATCTTGTTTTCTAGAATTCGCATTCCCATTAGCCTATGGCGATTGAAAACTGAGAAAATGAAGTGAATTCTCTAGGAGTTTCAAACGTTTAGCATGTCTGTGTATATCGTAAATGTCCCGAGATGAAAAAATAGATGGTCAAAAATTGTGATCACGGCAAATCGAGTTGTGTTACATTGATGAATAAAAAGGACAACTGTACATTAGAACCTTGATTCTCAAACTTTTTTAAACAAGTACCACTCCGTGAGTTGACTGGTAAACTGACGTACCACTGTCAATGAATCGTTAATTTATGCCCATGTTGTTTTGAAATAAAAGTACCACACAAGCACCACTTGGAAAGGCTTGAAGTACCACCAGTGGTACGCGTATCATAGTTTGAGAAGCATGGTATTAGAAGATCTAGAACTACGGTATTTATTTTTATAAACTAAGAAACATAACAAAATCAATACAAATAATTGCAGAACACAAAAAGTATTGAAGAATTAAAACAAAATAAATGGTTGTCATCATTTATCTTTCATAAACAAGCTAACACATTGGCCATTGGCAATAAAAAAAAAGTGGACAAAAATTTGAGAAAACTGAAATCTTTGTAAATTTTAAAACATATAACATGTATATGTAGATCATAAATGTCATGAAATGACAAATTGTCAAAATTTTCAAAAAAAATGCCTTCAGAAAAATTATTAAAACTGCAAGTAGAAGTTGGGAGCCATGCGATAAAGGCACTGGGGCCGATTTCACGTTGCATCAGACCGCGTTCGAAAGGGCCTGCAGTGTATAATAAAAGGTTCCTTAATTTTGAATAAGACAATAACAATACAGTTACAGTATACTTTTATTGTATTTTCATTTTGCAAAAATATCGCAGTGCATATTATGTATTCATGCATTAAGGAACTGTAATAAATATTCATTTGAACTTTATAAAACATTTTTGGACAATTTCAGGAGATGAATGCAGTGGCTGCTGGAAAGCTTTAGCAGTGGAAATTATATTTCACTTTTCACCTTCAATGTTACAAATTTATGTAACTTGAGATCTTTATTGTTCAATTATTATCAATCAACAACAACGAGAGGGAAGTTGTCGTGCAAATGGTTGTCGTCATTGTTGCAAGAATTCACTTTCGTATTAGATTTTGGAGATAGAAAATTAAGGATAAAAGGGAATTAATATACTGTATATTTATATACGGTATAAGTGCTGCAATATACCAGTATATTAAATATTATACACTAACCTCTGTCTCACTGTATAATAAAAGCTGCAAGGCAGTTATGGGAAAGCCACGTTAACAGTTGTCATCTCATCCAAATCAACACAGCCCATAGTGACTAAAATGAAACTGAAACAGCACTTCATGCTTTTGAGTATTGCGATTGCACAGTTGGAGACGACTTTGCAGGGTGTAGGTGAAAAAGTATTAACATGCTTTACCACAATGCCTTGCAACATTTTCCATATACAATAGTGAGGGTATAGTTTCGTTTGAAATTCGTCAGATAAAATTCTGAAATCGTTACCCCTCCCCCTCCTCAGAGTTAGTTTTTTGATGACGAAAAAGTGGATGAGAAATTGAGAAAAAAGCAAATTAATGTACTGTATACTAGATAAAAAAAATAAAAATAATATCACACAAAAAATATAAGGCCTTTCGATCTCTTTAATCAAGGACCTTCATCAGGTAAAAACATTTTTGAAAGTATCAACTAATTTTATTATCAGTAAAGACTTTAAGAAGGTTTTTTTTTTATTCAAATATTACAATTTTATTAATTTGAAAAACTAAGCATTGTACAGAAAAATGTCCAAAATAAAAAGTGATTTATTTCATGGGGGAAATTCATCAGTTAAAAAATTACCCCCCCCCCCTTGTGAGGGGGGGCTGGGGGGAAGGGGTAATTTTGAAATCTAATAGGAACCCCTATTTTTTAATGGTATGTTCAGATTGTACACAATATTCGAGCAATGTTTTATTCTTGGTGTTTTTTCAATTGATCCAACCATTTACAGTGCCCGGCACGAAAGAAAAAGGAAATTGGCGCATGTGTAAATAAATAAAACTCGTTCAACCAATCAAAAAACCGACAGGAATCGGGGCATTACTTACTACTGATGCCAGGAATAAGTAATACCTCGTTTCCAGTCCATGTCTGATTGGTTGAACGAGTTTTATTCATTTACACATGTTTTTCTTTCCCTTTTCTTTCATGCCGGGCACTATAGGAGATAGAGGCCGTGAAAGTGTGGAACTTTTAAAGTTTTATAACCATGATATGACGTGGGCGGGATTACGGTCAGTAGTCATGATGGTCGTGTCGTCAGCAAACAGATATAGCTTGCATTTATAAAAGTTAGGAAGTCATGGATGAAAAAGTTGAATAGTGCAGGGCCCAGGACAGAGCCCTGGGAAAGTTTGAGAAATTTATAGTTCATGAATGTAAGGGAAAATATGCTTGCCTGTCGATACGGGCGGGGGCGGGCAGTTCCTTTGCTCCTTCGTGTTCGATCCTCTTCTCGCTTGGGAAGATGTATTTTGAATGCTTACACTAGAGCATGAAACCTCTCTCGGCTGACGATAGGGATCTCGGAGAACCTCTGGCCGAAGAAATTCTCTCGTGTCGGGCGAACCTTGGATTCCACCTCTTATCGGGAAATCAGTCTCCGAGCGTCATCTCAGAAGAGTACCTTCCCGTCCCCTCGTCCTTACCAATGAAAGCCTTCCTTTCGCTCCGCTCTTTTCCATCGGATTGCTCCTCTACTTCGATTCCTGCTCTACTTTGATTATTCCTCTACAGAGATTGCTCCTCTACTTCGAATCCTCCTGTACTTCGATTACTCCTTTACTTTGATTGCTCCTCTACTTCGATTATTCCTCTGTTTCGATAGCTCTTCTACTTCGAATGCTCCTCTAATTCTTTTGCTCTTCTACTTCCATTGCTCCTCGGAGACTTTTATGAATCAAATTATGATAGAAGCACCTCAGTGCCACAACATCACATGGTTGGTGAAAAAGTTTGAGGAGACGGGCTATTATGCAAGGGAAAAATCACAGCATCTCTCAGAATGCTGGACTGACCATGTCTTTGCACTTACATTCCCAGTAATTTGAGGAGAGAAGGTTGCTTTTTAGAAATTTTTAAATATTATGTTTATTATCATTTTTATTTTTTCAGTTTAATTTATTTATTGGGTTTTTCAAATTAATAAAATTGTGATATTTGAATAAGAGAAGGATTTTAAAATTATTTATTTTTAGCCAATTTTCACATTCTTAGTTTTAAGAAAATCCTTGATTAAACAGACCAAAAGCCTCCTGTATTTGTGTGATGTTATTTTTATTTCTTTATCTTAACCACTATGCATCACTGATATTTTTCTGTACTGTGTACTGTATATTATATGCTAGTTTCGTAGTTTCATTTGAAGTTCGTCAGATTGAAATTAGCTTTTAGAAAAACCGAATTAATGTACTGTTAATATTGATAATGTACTCTAATATACCAGTATATTCAACATTACACGCCACTCTCCTTTGAAGTTCGCCAGGCCGTAGTTCGTTTGACCACCCTTCCCCATCATTGTAGCACTAATGTTATCCTCTCGTACAATATAGTCCCCCAAATTTAGGTGTTTTTTTTTATCAAAATTCTTTTCAGAGGCACTACTCCAAAGTAACAGCTGGGAAATTGCAGACTATTTTTCAAACAGGAGCAGGTGACTTTAATTGTGCTACACCCGACGAAGAATAGATAATCTTTCTGGCACGAATGCGTGTAAGTAATAGCACATATTAAAGAAAACACAGATGCGATAAGCACCTGTGAAACAGTGTGAAACAAAAGTTTAGCAGCATTCCAAGCGTCTGTGAAACACACTTCTTAATGCCATGCTACACAAGCAACATTTTAATCAAAAATGGAATGAAAATTTAAATTATGCGTGACTAAAGAAAGAGTCCAGTCATAGGAATGAAAAAATTTTACAGTAAAATTCCGTTACAACGTACTTCAAAGGAAGTGAAATTTTTTACGTTATTCTGAAACTGGGGAGAGGGGTACATTCACATGGCACTGATGAAGCAATTGATAATGGGCAATCATCCGTTAAGTGAAGCCTACCTGTCTAGTTGCCGTACAGTAAGGATCCCGACTGGGTTGCATGCGGAAATTTGTGGGTATATATATGAGCTACACTGACCAACCAATGAAACGTGACCTTGGCTTAATTAACCGATTGGCTAAGTGATGACGTATCGTTTCCTTTTGATACATTGTCATTTGTCACTTTCGCATGGGCTGTATAGACCAATCAGAGCAAGACATTCGAATAATGTACATTGTAATGAAGGGAAAATTTAACCGAGGGAACCTAAAAGTTAGGTCATTATTCTGAAATGTACGTTATTTCGAAGTACGTAATACCGAAACTTTTTAGCATTGAAATACGTAGATTTTAGCTGAGGATTTGAAATATACGTTAAAGTAAGGTATGCTTTAACGGGGTTTTACTGTAGAAAATACCGTATCTAAAAAAAAATAAAAATATATCACATGTCCTTGGTATCGCTCGGTGGTGCTGTGGCTGCTGTTTCTTCTGGTTTGTATTCGCTTGTTGCATCTGTGTTTTCTCTTAATCTGTTTTAATAGTACTACACCCAGGATAAACCCCATAAGCACCCAAATCTGAGAACCACGGTAAGGGAGCATCCACTCAGGAGTGGGGAGAATAATTAAATGATATAGATTATATTTTTTTAAATATTTTAAAAAATTTAAGAAAGGTAGAAATGTTTATTACATATATCCATATGACAAGGAAAGTTATTCAGTACACAGAAAAAAAATATACTCACCATAGAATTAGTAGGAGGTAGTCGCCGCCTGAGTAAATGAGTCACAACGTCAACTATTTTCTCGTGTAGCTTAGGAAATCTTAGGAGTTCTTGCTAAAACAAAAATTATACTACTTAAAAAATTACATTTTGAATGTTGCAATGCTCCAAATTAAATATAGATTTTATAACTATATTTTAATCTGACATTCAAAATCTTTATGCAGATTAAAACAAAAAAACTCTTAATAACATTAAGGATTATAATCATTATCATTATTTGAAGCCCAAGGGGTTCAAAAAAGGTTAATGGGAGAAAAAAGGTTAAATATTTGTGGAGGTATTAATGTGTTACATAGGAGTTTTTTTTTAATATGTGAAAACTGTTTAGGAATGTGACTTTCTGTAAGATTTTGTATATGTGTGAATTTATATTCAATATTGTCCAGATTTTTGTAGTGAATACAGAAAATCCACAGGAGTTTATTTTGTGTGCAAGATCTGTATCCTTAGTGGATTGTCAGCATGATGTACTTTGTAAATTATGCATTTTGGGAAAGGAAACATCAATTATGTATATCAATTTGTTTTGTTTATCTACAAGTGTAATAGCTGGTCAGTTATGAGAGTAATCTTGTCAGTTAATGTTTCTGTCAGAATATAATTTGTTGCTTTCTCCAAAATAGTTTCTTCGATAAATTTCTAGTATGGAGTGGTTAAATCATTAAGCTCATAGATGTTGATTTTTGATGCTGACTGTTAAATAAGTGTGTGTGAGTATTTGCATCATATGATGTGCTGGATGGTTTCATCTGTGCTATGGCATTTCCTGCAAGTCCCATTGATCGAAACCTTGATATTGTGCTTAAAGGACAACTCCACCCAAAAAAATCAATATCAAATGTTTTGCCGATCATTGATACAGTTGAAATAATTAACAACGACCTATATCCGGTTGTCATTATAATCTACAGTGCCGTTATCAGATTCTTACGCTTTAGATAGGTTAGTAATTTTATTATTTATAAAGCCATCTTCATTATTTTTATATATTTAATGAAACTTTCATAAATTTATTAATGAAATATGTAAATACTGTAATTTTTGGTACATAATATACAGGAAAAAAAAATTTAAAGTTTAAAAAAAACCTCTACTACGTATTATAAATGTAATTATTTAATATTCTGATAATAAATGCAATGAAAATATGATTAAAAAAATTTTAGGGGGGGGGGGGGGTCAAATTGGGAGGGGGTGTATTATATACCGAAAATTACGGTAATTATAGTAATCTTATTTTATTGAATTAGTGCAACTCCTTATTTCTTCAGCAGCGACCATAATTTTATCAATGAACTACTGAACAATAGCAATATAGCATACTCTGACATCAAAACATCTAGGAGTAGAGAGAGTTTCATCTGAGTTGCTGAATTGAAGACAATAGCTTTAACATGTGAATATCATATTAATTTATGAATGAAAATATACGTCACTGGTTAATTATTCTTTTCTGAAAGATTAGAATATTAATTTCACTGTTAGAAAACGATTGAACAAAGACTGGTTAATTTAAAGCCATGAACTCAAATCCACTGTGGTTTTATCTACAGCAGTGGAGTCGGATAATTTTTGCCCTTAAAAAAAAATCCATCTGGAATTTACCCTTTCAAAAAATTTAAGTGTAACAGAATTTTCCTATAAAAAAAAAAAAAAAGGAGAGTAAGTAAATATGAAAGTGTGCGATGTAGTGGCAGTAGAGTTGAATGTATGCTGACATACTTGGGTTTTTATTTCATTGGGAAATAAATTGCATTAGCTGCAATAGTGGCTTTTTAATTTGTTCTGTGACTTGGGAATAAAGTTGCAGGGTACAATTGGGGTTATTGTGCTCCTCCCTGTGGCTATAAAAGGGGCATACGACACGTTCTGAGCATTGCGGAAGGCCAGAAGGTCGTAGCTGTGATTAGGGGTTCTGTCGGAACTTAGTGGCGTGCATGTTCCGCGGTGGTAGAAGGCCTAGCTATCCGAAAACACTTAAAACAGCCCCCTCCCTGTGATAAGGTCGCATAATGCGACATGCCAGCAAGGTGCACTGAAGCACGATATTACCAGTGAGTGTGGGTTATGCAGGCCTTGCATGCTAAGTTGAAGCTCGTTGTGCTGCCGTAATCATGAGCACCCTGTAGCATAATGATGAGTCGGGTGTAGTGCATCAAAACATGACACGAAATGCAATAAGCATTATAAATTGGAATAGAGCACACAAGTTTGCATAGCAAGTGCTGCGTGATTGAGCTTTCAGTTAACTATATGTTGTTGGTATATCTTTTAATTACTGATGTTTGTGTTAATTAATATTAAATGAATCGTATTTAAGATACAATTCTGTGAGCAATTTGCTTTCGTTTTAGTCTATTAAACAGAACATTCACCCTATTACACTGTGTGGAGTTTGATTTTCTCCCTGAATAGCTCGTCCAACAAAACCGTAGTCGGTTATGCGTGGGTGGTCCTGTTGGGAATGAGCTGAGTCGACTCAGCCCACGCAGCCAGCACAAAAGAAAACAGCTATATGGATGTACTGGCTATACACCAAAAATCATTATGTGAATGACGTTAATAACACTACTCCTCATCTACAGAAAACCAGAGCAGTAGTTATAATATAATTGGTTATTAATAAAGGCCACGCTGCCTTCTTCAGTGTACACAAGGCTTGTCTGTTCTGATCAAAATCCTTGTGTAACACAAAAATGCGCATACGTCCGATTAAAAGTTTTATGTTGATCAGTGGTTTCCTGTTATCTGTATTGAAGTTCGTCCACAGTGTCCGACTCCAGTTCTCTCTTAAAACCGTGGTTATTAATAGAAAAAAGCAAAAAAAAATTCTCTATTTTACTATAAATTTTGTAAGTAATTATGATAAATAAAGTCAAATTTCTTTTTTCTATCAATAAAGACCCCACTCCTAAGTGTATTACAACTACTGCTCCCGTTTTCATAGTTGCTGTAGATGAGGAGTAGGTCAATAACGTCATAAGCATAATGATTTTTAGTCAACAGCAAATACATCCATATACAGTAGCGCTCAAAAAATAGTACACTTTCATGTTTATTGCTATAATACTTTCAAAAATTAAGAACATATAACTAAACTTTGTATACATATTATCTATATAAATATACAAAAGAAAAACTAGAAATAAGGTCACTGTCATTTGTATTTGCGAGGACACCATTAAACTGCCAAAATACAAAAATCATAAAATAGTACACACGCCAAAAAAAAATCCCAAAAATGAAGTAAATACAATGAAAAAAAAAGAGTTAGCAGATCAATATTTTGTTGCAAAACCTTTTGCATCAATAACAGCTTTGTAGCAGGCTGGCATTGAATCAATTAGTTTAGTGATTTTGGCCATTGGAATTTTTAACCATTCTTTTCATAAAATATCAAATTTTTCCAGTGAATTTCGTGCTTTCTGTGACTTGCAGCTGCGGTCTAATTCTTCCCACATATGCTCAATAGGATTTCGTACCTTCTTTGACTTGAACCAGTCTTTGACCACACAAGCGGTATGTTTGGAATCATTGTCTTGCTGATAAATCAATCCACGAGGCATATTTGCTTTGGCAAAAGGAAGCATATGTTGCTCTAATATATTCTTATATACTATTTTGTCCATTATTCCATTGATCTTTATCAGCGGGCCTACCCCTTTATGACTGATATAACAACCCCATACAATAGTGGATCCTCCACCATGTTTAACGGTTGGTAATTGGTATTTTGGATCAAATCTATGGTTTGCTGGACGGCGTACGTACTGGATACCATCAGATCCGAATAGTAAAAACTTCGATTCATCACTAAAAAGCACTTTATTCCATTTTTTGGATGTCCACTTCAAATGATCTTTGGCAAATTTGAGGTGGGCTATCTGGTTCTTCTTGGAGATCAAAAGTTTTTTCACGGGACATCTGCCAAACAAATCTGCATCCCTCAGACATCTTTTCGTGGTACTCACACTAACGTTAACATTATGGAAGGTTGCCATTTCGTTATTAAGGTCAACTGCAGTTTTCTTCGGGTCAGCTTTAGACAGCCGTATCGAGACTATCTTCTCGTGGAGTTGTTGATTTTGGTCGGCCGACCCTGGCTTACGAGTTACATATCCTTGCGTGCGAAAACGCTGAAAAATTCTTGCCACCGTGGACTTTGGAACTTGAAATTGCTCCGAAACTGAGGTGTACGAGTTGCCATTGTTGATTACATCTAAAATGTGCTTTTTTATTGAAGATGGCAGATGAACTCGAAGCGACATGTTAAATATTGTCAGCAACAGCAAAATGTCCACATCAATATAGAGAATATGAGAAAAATCTACATAAAACTCAGTGTGTACTATTTTATGAACTCACCTCTATCAATAATGGATGAGTCTTCAAATACTAATTAACTCTAAAAAGTTTGAATTTCTTTCAACATTCAAATGTTTATGCAGTCTATATATTATTACAAATTCTTTAATTAAAATTCAATACTTTAGAAGTTATAATGATAAAACATAAAGTGTACTATTTTTTTGAGCGCTACTGTATCTAGATTCTTATACATTTGCTTATTATCTTCTTACAGGAAAAATCACTTAAACTTTTTGAAGGGGTAGATCGCAGATGGATTTTGGATAATATAACAAAACTGGGTTGATAATGCAGTTTGAGAAACTAGGGAACAGTATACATGGTGTCTTTGGAAACTCAGTCATCAAAGTTCCTTTTCTATAGTAGCGGTACTTTCTCACTACCCCCTTTCTTCCAAGAAAAATACATAAAAACGTTTAATTATACCAATTTTAAAAATAATGACTTTATTATATAAGAAAGAACTCTGACATGGACAAAACAAAAATGAGTATGGTACCCGACTATAATCTTATGAACTTATTAATTAGAAAAGGAAGAGAAATAAAGAAGATTTATTTCGGGTATTCAGAATTTGTGTTTATTTCAAAGAAATTAATTTTGTGGAGTTTCTTTTAACGATCGTCAATTGTTGCTTCGGACTTCGCTCTTGAACAATTGAACATTCGTCCAACGTAACCTCGTCGAGAGGATTAAAAGAAGCGGTTTTTGTTTGGGTGAATGATGAAAAAAAGAAAAAAGAAGACAAGGATAGGAAAATTATGGATCTTTGAGATTTTCGAAAAGGAAGGCCCAGGAGTTTGCCTTCTTATCGAGTGATCAGCAGTCATGACGATTACCATGGCCGGATGAGAAATCAAGGGCAATGGGATTCCCGTCAGTGAATCGCGGGGATCTTCCGTTGAGATTGCCCGACCGTTCCTGTATACCAGAAATATAGAGGGTGTAAATGGACGACGTTTCACAAATTTAAAGATATGTAGAGGATGAAACTCTGAGCAAAAAAGTTTCTCTGTGGCTCCGTTAAAAAGTTATAGCGCTTTAAAGTTCGGTATCGGTAAGGAATTTCGGTATTGGTATCGATCAGGGCGATTCTAAAAGGTCGTGCCCACATGAAAAGGCAGGTAGAGGGTGAAATTCTGAGCAAAAAAGTCTAGTCGCGTTTTTCGATCTGAGGCTCCGTTAAAAAGTTATAGCGCTTTAAAGTTTCGTGACGTCACTTCCGGAAATCTATCTTGGTACAGACACAGAGCAATTTTTACTTAGCGCTATAACTTTTTAACGGAGCCTCAGATCAAAAAATGCGACTAGATTTTTTTGCTCAGAATTTCACCCTCTACCTACCTTTTCATTTTTTGGGCACGACCTTTTAGAATCACCCTGGACGATACCGATACTCCGTACCGATACGGAACTTTAAAGCACTATAACTCTTTAACGGAGCCACAGATCAAAAAACGCGGCTAGACTTTTTTGCTCAGAGTTTCATCCTCTACATATCCTTAAATTTGTGAAACGTCGTCCCTGTATTTAGCTAGAAAAAGAACAACATCAAAAATTGGCTAGAACTGATATTTGTGTTTTTTTAATAGAAATAAAGAAAGGGTCAAGAGTAGATACGGTAGTATGATTTTAACATACCTAACGCGTTTCGGCATTACGCGCTTCGTAGTTTTGTAACCTCCGATGATGGCGTAATGCCGAAACGCGTTAGGTATATTAAAATCATACTACCGTATCTACTCTTGACCCTTTCTTTATTTCTATTAGACACTATGATACTCGATGAAGCTCAACCTATGTTTTTTTAAACTGTTAATATTGTCATATACTCTTGTATCCACTGAGTGATTTCTTCATTATGATCGACTCTCCGAGGGAAAATTGTTTCCTCACTAAGACTGCTCAGAAATCTGTGACAAAGGGTTACTATCGCCGGCCTCTTAGTTTGTCTCACAAAGAGATATGTTCCTGTTCTATACGACGATACGATTAGATGTATGTGCCATAAGACCGAAACCGATGTCTAGAAGACAAGGTAAAACATTGAATTAATTAAAATTTTGGCCAGGGGACCTGTTAACGTTGCTTCGAATCAAACTTGTACCAATAGTGTATGTGAACCCTGAAAAGATTGGACCTTTCATATGTTTAGAGGATTTTGATCCTCATTAATAATAAATAAACCTATTAAAAGTTCAATAGTGAATTAAGAATAATTAAAGACGATTTAAGACTTGGAAAAATATTTATCAGAAATAAAGAAAGGTTAAAGAACTAATTTTTTTTTAAAGTTATTCATCGGTAATAACGAATATAAAAGAAATAAAAAGAAAAAAGGGGAAAATGACTTCAGGATAAGAAGTTCAGTTACGCCGATCGCCATTTTACTTACTTTGATGTATGATGTGATGATTTTGACTATTAACTTCCGAGAGGACATATTTTGAAGTCGATGACCCAATCAAGCAATAATATTCGTTCAGAGAGGGTCAGAATGCGTATTCCCTCCTTGTACTAACTTTTCTCTACGAATAGTTGATATGCTTGCGTTTTACCCGTACATAATAGCCTCTCCCTTTTCCATCATCGTGGTTTCTTCCGAGACTTACAAACTCCATTTCAGTTTCCTTTTCACCATTCCCTAGACGTTGCAGATGTGCTGACATTATAATAACCAGACCATATGTCGTTTATGCTGGTTGTCTCGTCGGTTGGCTAGCTGATCGATGGAGTTAAGCAACTTCAGGCGCGGCCAGCTGCTGGCTGGGTGACAGCCAGTGGCTTGAGAACCACTGTTGGGTGGGATGGCTATTTGGGACACAGCTGTTGGGGAACTTTAGTCTGACCCATTTGCTGAGTGACCAGTGCTGGTTGTCCAGCAGCTGGTGATAGCCACTGGTTTGTTCGTCCACCAGCAGCTCGTACATCATGAACCCACCGTGCTTCGGAGGGCACATTAAGCCGTCGGTCCCGGTTGCTACTGTCATCTCTTAGCAGTCGTTAGTTACTGGGATGGCGCAAACTCCCTCGAAGAAGTAAGTGCCGCAAATTATCGTTCTGCGATAATCTACCCTCTGTATAAGATAATAAACAAAGAATAAAGAAAAGAAGATTATAAAAGTGTACCAGAGGCTATTGACTAATGATGAACGAAAATAGACATTCCTTTGACGATAACAAATAGAAACCCGATAACTAGTTAAGAGTTATTTGTTAAAGAAAAAGAATAAGCTTATAGGCACCGAATTTGTTCTTTGCTCACCTGAACCGGATTTCTTCAGCTCGATTTGAACTATTTTGATTAAGAACACATTATTCATTACTTTGATTGTAATTTTTCTGCTGTTGATGAACTTATTGAGCTGGGTTTTTTTTTGTGTCTTTTGTTTGTTTTTTTTTTTTACAGTGTTAGTGATAATCCATTTCCTTTAATTTTTGCATTGACCCCTGATTTTGTTGGAGTGTACGAGTGTGAATCTACCTTGCCTAATAAACTAGTTCTCAGTGTTTTACGGGACCCAATTCAAGGTGAGACTATCGTTGCTTATAGAGGTTTCACCTGTTGCTTAGTTACGTAGATTGAATTACTTTAAAAGAATTTTATCGATTTATTCCCATTATCGCCGAATTTTCGGGATCACCGCCGTAATTTCCCAGTCAACGACATGAGGCGTTAACTATCTAAATAAGTTTGGCCACTTGGTGATTAAGCTATCAGGTTACCCCAATAAACTTGCACAATTTGAAGTATGCAACATCGTCATTTGAAGGAATTAAAAGCAATATTCAATTCTAAAATGCTGGCATAGTTATCCTCTACATGTGCCTAGTTGTCCGTGAATAGAAAATGTAAATTTGTTTACAAGTAATGACATAATTCCTCTACAAGTACCGGTAATTACAATACCGAATGGAGTTTGCGAAGTTTTTAATAATAGGCATAGGAATCCAAAATTGAATCCCGTATAAGAGCTACGATTGGATTAAAACATGATAAAATAATAGTAGGATATGGGGGGGGGGGGTAATGGAGACGGGGGGAGGGGAAAAAAAAAAAAAAATAGAGTATTGTGTGTAGATGCTTGATCGTAAATATGAGACTCTCAGGAAAAATTATGTGAAAGGTGAATACCCAGGTATTTAAAACATTTTGACAGGGTGATAATTTGAGAGTTATAATAGTTAAGCGTGAAATCTGGCATTGTATTTTTTCGAATATTGACTGCATTAACTTTAGGCCGCAGCCAAAAATTTGACGGTGGAACGAAAAAAATAACAGTTTTAAGCCCGCAATTCACTTTAGGCCGCAAGCTTATAGGTTCTACGAAAACATCGAACTAATTCGTTTTATCAACCCACAGTATCTTAAATAGTAACTTAGACAGCATTTTATTATTTATATAACCTTCTAAATTATAAATATGATTGGACTCACTGAGAATGGATTTTTGAAATCAGAAATGTACATCTGAGTCAATAAAATTTATCTATGTGGAGTAATGTTTTCTGTTTTCCCTATTTCTTCTGAATTATTTTTATATATATAAGAAACTTTTATAAATTTATTAATGAAATGTGTAAATAATTATAGTAAGCTCATTTTAATGAACGAGGGTAACTCTTTATTTCTTCAGCAGCGGCCAAGGCTCTATCAACAAAGTGTTGACCAATAGCGATAAAGGGCATTCTGTGACATCACAACAACACAATATCTTGGAGTGGAGTGGGCTGATAAGTCGCCGACAATAGCTTTAACACGGGAATTTCATCATTTATGAATGAAAATATATGTGACTAGTTAATTATTGTTCTGAAGGGTTAGAATACTAATTTCCCTGTTAGAAAACTATTATCCCCAGGAAAATTCGACATTGCATCCTTAACATTTTAAAATGTCAAAGAAAGGATAAGAGTATTGATTTATTTCCGTCTATATTAAAAAATGCTTAATAGATGGATTGAGAGAGTTAAGGAACTCTGTTTACAGCCTCATCAGCATCTCTCAATAGAGTGGTATTCAGTCACTGAGCATGGAATCATGTCCTGTACGTGGTTCGTTTATATAGATAGTATCAGTTTTAGCAGCAAGAGATTGGCGTCTCACACAAGCAGTTGAGTTTTTAGAATTTTCTAATAAGTTTAGATAAGCATTAGCTATAACTTCTCTAAAGGAATTTACTAAATTGCAAAAGCCATATGAAAAATAAATTTTCTCTAGTTATTAGCTCATGAGGAAAAGTGGGGTAAAACGCCACTACAGATTTGTATTTCTGTTGTTCTATTGTGACTGATTCGTGAATCTGTGAAACTAAACCTAAGCCCATCTCTTTGTTCAGTTAGGCTTACGCATTTGTTATCGAGCTGAAGCAAACTTTGTGAATGTTTTATATGCTATTGTCATTGTTTCCGGTTTACTAGTACAATAAGGCGACTTTTAGAAATTATTGTCTGTCACCTAAGTTAACTGAATCTCTGTTAATTGATCTTTTATTATATTCTAAGCTCAGTCAGCTATTTTTTGCCTCGCATTTTTTCTTGGCTCGAAGATCCTATCGAGAGCGAGTGGAGGGGGAGTCAGGGTTTCTCTCTGCAGTGTTTCCATGGCAACGAGCCGTTGGAGGGGCGGGAGAGAGGAAAGCGGAACAACCTTCAACAGGAAGTAAAGCGGGAGTTTGCGATGGCGATGAGCACTGATTGGTTGATTTATTGTTTTCAGTTGTGTTTTAAAAATCTTATAAATGGGAATGAAAGACTTTTGGGGCATCATCTATCTCTGAATTTTAATCTTAATCTCGATCTTCATTGTGGTGTCCTCCGATCTGTTCACGAGCATCATGCGAAGTCCAAGGGAGGCGTGAGCCTTGTGTTCCGCGACGGGCATGAGTGCCTCCACGTCGGTCGGCTAACCTTGTAACCAGCAGATGTGTGCAGCCTCAGGTGATGCAGGCTCAGCAGAGCGAAAACAACTGGTGAGAAACAACAGCCATGGTGCAGGCAGCATCTTGGTGGAGTCGAACGGCGGAAGCGATAAACTGGCAGCAGGTGTGGGTGATGGCGATGGCGTCTCGGCGGGCGAAGCACCCAAGGGCTACCGCGGGTAAAGCGGAGCAGGGCGTGCTAACCGAACGTATCGACCAACGGGCACCTAGGAATGAGGACAGTTACAAAAGGAGACTTCATCGGGAAGTCAACCTTAGATCATGACAACACAAGTGTCAACATCAGGCATATTTGTGAACTGTGATTGGAATAACATTCAAAATGAACAGATATGTGACAGAGAACTGTGTCAAAATTAATTTAGAAAAAAATTGAAATTCACATTTTGATTTAAAAGAAAGGGGGAATTTTTATTAGAATTTCTTGATGTAAATTTAACATTTTGTAACTTCGAAATTTTTGTTCTTTCATTATCATAACTTATTGCATTCATTTTTTTTCTATTATTACTAACCTACTAATTAATTATTATTATTATTATTTTTTTTTTTGCTTGAACTGAATAAAGAGATTTTATGGAAGATTTTGACCTTTCATTTTAAAGATAACTTTTTTCACTTGCATAATTTAAATGTTCATGGGTGATTGGGTTGTCTGTAACGTTGGAGTAGTATTACACTGGGAAGGGGGGAGTTGAACTCTCACGATAGAACAATTATTGGTTCTGCAACTTATTAGTTGTGTTTTGTTTAAATAATTTTTTTTTATCATTACTGATACTCATTAAGCAGTATTAAAGTAATGAACTCATAGGATCCTTCCTACTGGCATCCGTGACAATCTTCTTCTTTTAATTAAATATTGGAATATGGCATTTTAGAAATCCCACTGCCATACTGGCGTCTACGACAGTTACATACCTTTTAAAACTTAATAATAGAACGTTGGGTGAGAGAAATGCGTTTTTCTTTTCCCCACCATCACAAAAGTACCTACACATTTTCAGCAAAAGCTTGAGCAGCTGCATGCCTAGAAGTTGTATTCTCTTATTTGTTTTAGAATAATTTCTTACATCTCTCCAAAGATTTTAATAAATAAAAAGAAATAATGATTATTTATGTGAATATTTGCTTTTTTCATCTTGAGAATTATGTTCAAAATGTTATCAGACCATTGTTGATAAATAGCATTAAGATTTTTATTGTTAAGTATACACGCGGTGGTGATGCCGCTGTTTTGTTGTTGCCTTTTTTAGTAATCGTCCCCTCTCTTCTTTTGTCTCTGTAGTAAAAATGCATAAAACCTATTTTTTTTAAAAAAAAATCTCCCTTGAACAGCTCGATTTATTACAATTCTATTAACATGGTTATGGGCCCAGCACGCTTCCACTGTGCAAGCTAAGGTAGAGTTGTTCATTTAAACCTAACAGGACTTGTTTTCGAACGTATTTGGCTTGGGCCGCTACCAAGATGGCTTCTATGCAACCACGTATGGAGTTCGAAAAGCTGGGAGAAAACAACTATAGAACTTGGAAGTTCAATATGCGCATGTTGCTGATCGACAAGGAACTTTGGTCATATGTCGATGGAAGTGCTGTGTTATGTGCTGATGCAACAGCCAGTCAACAGGCAAGTTTCCAAACCAAGAGAGATAAAGCTTTTGCAACATTAGCATTGGGGATTAATCCAGATCAACAAATCCATATCGTTGATTGTACTTCCCCTAAAGAAGCGTGGGATACTCTAACTAATGTCTTTGAGCCTAAATCCAGGCCACGTATTTTGCAACTGAAGAAGCAATTCATCTCCATCCGACTTGAGGAAAATGAAAGTATGTCTTCTTATCTCAATCGTTTAAAAATATGTAGTGATTTGCTTAAAGATGCTGGAAAAGAAGTACCAGACGAGGAATTAGCCTATGCCATGCTATCCGGATTGCCTGAACTTTATGAAAGTATCGTCATGACTCTAGCCAACGTCGACGATTCCAAGTTCACGTCCTTGGAAATTAAAAAAGTTCTTCTGACGGAATTTGAAAGACGCTCTATGAAACAGGACATACCCCAAAAAGAAGCTTTTCATGTGATAAAACCACGTGCAACTCGTGACAAGAAAAATGTTCGGTGTTTCAGATGTGGTGAGCGTGGACATTATGCTAATAAGTGTCCAAAAATTGATGTTTTGCCTAAATCAGCCAAAAACAAAGAGACGTCAAAGGGAAAGGAATCGTCTATAAGGTAAAGACTCACTTCTTCTTTCTTTCAGCTTGATAAATTGTGAAAACAATAAGTGGATTCTAGACAGTGGTGCTACACACCATGTATCAAATTGCCGCCAGTGGTTCCACACATTTCGAACAATTCAGAATGAATCCATTCAAACGGCTGATGGATCAGCAAATTTTCATGAGCGGTTGAGAGCAGAAGGTATTGGAGAAATTGAAATGGAATTTTAAGTTGGTCACGAAGTGAATCAGTTAACTGTAAAAGATGTGTACTACGTTCCTAACGCACGTCGTAATCTATTATCAGTTGCTAGAATTGTAGAAAAAGGCAAGATAGTCACCTTTCAAGATGGAGTGGCAAAGATCAAGGCTGATCATCGCAGTAAGACAATTGTCGAAGCTCACAGAGAAAACAACCTCTACGTTGTCCAAGGTAATGTAGTGGTTAACTCGGCTATGGACTGTAAAGTGCAAGAAACAACTGTTGTTGATAGTGATTTATGGCATAAACGTTTCTGCCACGTCAACTATCAGACTCTTCAAGCAATGGCTAAAAAAGAACTTGTACAAGGTTTAGAAGGCAAAATTCAAACAACTAGCATATGTGAAGATTGTGAAATTGGTAAATCTACTAAAGCTCCATGTAAAAGGCTCAGAAATAGACAATCCAGTGATATTTTAGAGCTGACCCATTCCGACGTTTGTGGACCGATGCCAGTATTATCAGATGGAGGTTCTAGATATTTTATAACCTTCATAGATGATTTTTCCAGGAAGATTACTGTCTATTGTATTAGAAATAAAGCAGAAGCAGTTGATTGTGTAAAAAAATACATCGCCAAGTCTGAGCGAAGTAAAGAGAAAAAATGTAAACGATTTCGAACTGATAACGGTTTGGAGTATTGTAACAAAACTCTATCCCAACTCTTCGAGCAATTGGGGATTGTGCACGAACGCACAAACGTCAGTACTCCTCAGATGAACGGAATCGCGGAGCGAACCAATAGGACTTTGCTTGATCTAGCACGAGCATCTCTTCATTCAGCTAAACTACCACAAAAATTTTGGGCTGAAGCCGTTACTGCTGTGGCGTATATACGAAACAGAGTTTTACATTCTACTACAAATGAAATTCCAGAAGGCATATGGGTCAAAAGAAAACTAAGTGTTCGTCATCTTCGGGCTTATGGTTGTTTGGCGTATGTACACATTCCGGCGGAACGGAGAAAGAAGCTTGATGATCGAGCTTATCCCGCCATTTTAGTCGGCTACTCCTCCCAGACAAAGGGGTATAGACTATGGTGTCTGAAGCTCCAAGACGTTGTACAGAGCAAACACGTGAAGTTTGATGAAACTAAACTTGGATCTGAATGGACTCAAGAAGTTGAGATGGAACCATTTAGATTCAATCGCATATGGATAGACTATTCCGAAAATAGTCATCCGTCTGAGGGCGCTACCATTCCGGAGAAGACATCACCTCCAATCATATCGGAGAGTGATGACAGTTCATCAGTTGCTGATGTCCTAGATGATGGCTGGGTCGATACTGTTGTCACTTCCACGGAATCCATTGAACGACGCAAAAGAGGTCGACCACGAAAATCCAAAATAGTGCGAAACCCCTACGGATGGGCTGGTAAGCCCAAGGAACCAATTCAGCTCAACGTAGTGGAAGTCATCGAACCCGAGACTTATGAAGATGCACTAGCTTCCCCACAAGCCCACAAATGGAAGGAAGCAATAGATGAAGAATTGGACTGTCACCGCAAGCTTGGTACTTGGACAGACGTAGACCTACCGCCAGGCAAGAGATGCATAGGTTGTCGTTGGGTATTTCGTGTTAAGAAAGACGCTGCAGGTAATGTTTATTGTTATCGAGCTCGACTTGTTGCGCAAGGTTTTTCACAAAAACCAAATGATTATGAAAAAACTTATGCCCCTGTTGCCAATATATATGTTTTTCGCATATTATTAGCTTTAAGTGTTCTTTTAAATTGGCACACTCGTCATTTTGACATAAAATGTGCTTACTTGAACAGTGAACTTAAAGAGGAATTTTACATGAACATTCCGCCAGCTGTGAAAAATGTCATGGGAAAGCTGTCCATTTGCAAAAATCTATTTATGGGTTAAAACAATCAGGTTATAATTGGCATTCAACCCTCAATGAATATTTAATTCAAATTGGTTTTAAACGATTGTTGTCATCAACTTGTGTTTATAGTTTGAATGCATCAACCATAGTAGTGATATATGTTGATGATATTGCCATTTTTACTGATAAGGAGTCAACGATTCAATGGTTCTATAAAATGTTGAATGATAAATTTGAAGTTAAAGATCTTGGTCACATTACTTATTTGTTGGGTATGAAAGTATTTAAAGATACTGATGGTAATTTATTTCTCAACCAATCCACATACATTAAGTCTACTCTAAAACGTTTTGGTATGTGGGATTGTAAACAGTCTGCTACCCCATTGGAACCAGGATTAGTGTTGTCATGAAGAGACTGTCCTATAACATCCGGTGACATAGAAGATATGAAAAAAATTCCTTATCGGGAACTTATTGGCTCATTAATGTTTTTAGCTTTGTCTACCAGACCTGATATCCTATATACAGTTAATAAACTGGCGCAATTTTCTTCCAATCCAGGGCAGAAACACTGGACAGCAGCGAAGCGTGTGCT
Organism: Rhysida immarginata; assembly: GCA_023313115.1. Lineage (NCBI taxonomy): Eukaryota > Metazoa > Arthropoda > Chilopoda > Scolopendromorpha > Scolopendridae > Rhysida > Rhysida immarginata. The sequence continues at coordinate 506,350 of JAHWFO010048558.1, read as the reverse complement.
TCGGTATTTACAGGGCACTATTAATTATTCCTTATATTATTCTAAGGGTCCTATCAATTTAAGATTTTTCTCAGATGCCGATTGGGCGGGTAACATCGATGACAGTCATTCTTTTTCTGGGCTATGTGTGATGATTGGTAATAACGCTATTATTTGGAAATCATCAAAACAGAAATGTGTAACAACATCCACTATGGAAGCGGAGTATGTTGCTTTGGCCAATGCAGCTAAAGAAGTTAAATGGTTTGCGATGTTTATTTCTGAATTGCAATTAAGTCAATTTTTCCCAAAACCTTTTATAGTGTTATGTGATAACAAGTCAACTATTATGTTTTCTAATAATGAAGTGGAAAATACAAAAACTAAGCATATTGATATTTCATACCATTTTGTACGTCAATTTATTGAAAATGATTTAATGTCATTATCTTACATTTCGTCTAAAGAAAATATTGCCGATCTATTTACTAAAGGTTTGCAGAAGATAATGCATTCTAAATATGTAAAATTTCTAAGTCTCAAGATGAATTCAGAAAATGGGGGAAATTTGTGAATATTTGCTTTATTCATCTTGAGAATTATGTTAACAATGTTATCAGACCATTGTTGATAAATAGCATTAAGATTTTTATTTTAAGTATACACGCGGTGGTGATGCCGCTGTTTTGTTGTTGCCTTTTTTAGTAATCGTCCCCTCTCTTCTTTTGTCTCTGTAGTAAAAATGCATAAAACCTTTTTTTTCTAAAAAATCTCCCTTGAACAGCTCGATTTATTACAATTCTATTAACAATTTATTTATTTATTTATTACTTTTTATAATTATCCCCCTTAAAACGTGAGTCATTAAGGCAAGCATCGTACCTGACGAAAAAGACAGGCCCTGGCACGGAAAAGTCACCTCATCTTCTTAGTCGAAATAACAATGTAACCCTCATTGTTTCTAACAAACGAAAAAAAATACCAATTGCTAAAATCCAAGATGGAAACAATGAATATTATATTATTAATTATTCATAAATGTCCATTTAACAATATAAAGTTTTATTCATTTGGAATTAGTCAACTTTCGTCCTTTCGGACATCTTCAGATTCATTAAAACAGATTTTTAAATTTCTTACAATATAAGTACATGTATTTTAATTTTGAACAATATTTGTCTATTCATCGTTAATGTTTTTCTGGTTACATTGTTTTCTTTTGAGATTCAATGATAGTTTTTAGCTAAATATTTTCTTAAATTTTACTTTATATTTTGTAATTTTATTCAATAGTAGTATATATGGTATTGTCTTTTATTAAGTTTTAATTATATAGTTCTCTTAATCTTTTGTTTTTGCTTAATAATTCTTTTATTTTATTTTCTTTTAGTAAGTGGTTGAAAAATAAATTGCTATCCACTATTTCCATATTATTTAAAATTTCTTGTGGATAATATTTGTTTAACACGAGTATAAATAAATTTTCAATGATTATTATTTCTATCTTATCATTACCATAATTTTCGGCTGATACGCCGCAGCAGCAAAAATGTAACATAAATGTAAAATCTCTGACAGTAACGCCGCAGCGGCCGATACCCCCCCCCCCCCCCCCACCACACACACAATCGGTAATCTAAAAACAGTTTTCTTATATGCTTCAATAAAAGTAATACGCATTTGAGTGGGAAAAAATTTTTAATTTCGTAGATATATTTCGAATCCCGCCGAGGGCATGGATGTTTGTGTTTATGTTAGGCCGCAGCGGGCCAATCACCTGCTAGGCTGAATTAACAAAAAGATTAAAACAAGGCAAAAGAGATACTAGAAATCTCTTTGCAAATCCTCTACACCGCAAGGTAAAAGAGGACTGGACTAAGTAAGTAAGTAAGATATATTTCTGCATACATTTCCTCTAGCACCGAATACATTTTCATTGAGTCCAAACTGCCTCGCTGCTCTTAGCCTTTTCAATCTTGGCTGTTAGTTTTCCGTTTAAAAGCTGCTGTATAGCTTGCATGTCGCTTTGGCGAATTTGAAACGTACTCTGCTCATGGTGAAGATATACTCCATCATGCCCTTGCTTATAATAATAATAAATAATATATAATAAAATACTGGTATTTTTAACACCTCTCAAGCGTTCTCATGACCGTTTAGCCCCACGCACGCGCTCGTGAATCTTTCTGATAGTCAGCCTCGAGCGTTAAAACGCAAAAATCTACGTACGAGAAAAACAAAACTTAAAGAAAATTCGAAACCTAAGAGAAAAAATTTTTATAAAATAAAAAATATAAAACAATCTTCGCTTTTATCTTCAGCTCCTTCGCCCCTACCATGTATCCAGCTATAAGAAATTTTAATTAAAAAACAGAAAAGAAATGCGCCAACAGGCAACTTGTTTTCCTTAAAGACAAATTTCGTTACCCGTTTTCAGTACACCCGTGTGCGTGTGCGCGCCAATCATAAGCTGGCTGCGGGAGTTAGCCGTTGTTTAGCGGGAGTGTGGATTAGCCGTTGTTTAGACGTCGCCTTCACCTAAAAGGGAAGATTTATCCTAAAAAAACGTGTATCCTGACATGTTTTGTGTCTTCAGATTCATTACAAAACTATAAATGCATTCGGAACAGACTTCGAGATGGGATACGCTTTCACTGTCGGCCATTATTGCGAAGCGAAAGTGGCGAAAGTGATCAGGCGCCCTTGAACGTGATCAGATTTGAAAGTTGATAATGTTGATCATGTAGTGAACGATGAGAACGATAAGGGCGGGAAGTTTTTAGATGCAGTGCTCAGGTTGATTGATGAACATGGGCGGACTGGTGGTCTAAATCGTATCGGGCAGGTACCGGGAAAAATCGGCGAAAGCAGCCCTCAATCACGAGAAAGTAAAGGCATCTGTCCGGCCCACTGGGTTTTTCCCCGGCGACCCGGTTTTGTTCAATCCGCCGCTGTCGATGAACGCTCACACTTGATCGCTATCGGAGTGAATTTTTAATTAAAAGGATGTGAATTCTTCGATAAATTCATCAATAAATATAAATCAAGTAATATATTGTCACTACTCATTTTATATCGTTGAGAGAACGATATGAAGTAGGCCTAAATTCGTGGGTAGAATTTTTTTTTTTTTTTTGTAAAATCTCCGACAGTAGCGCATCGGTGGCTGATACACCGCACATGCTAAAATTTTCACTTTTATTAACAGAAACGCCGCGGTGCTACTACCGAAAATTACGGTAATTTTATAGATTAGTTTGCAAGTTTCTTCATAATTCCCGGTTTCATGTTTGCTTGATAGAATGAGTTTTGCATATTTGGAGTTTTTTTAGTGCATTTTTGATATAACATATATGTTCTTTCAATCTAGTTTCTAAGTTTCGATAAGTTTTTCCAACACAAATTTTGTTACATTCTTTACATTTAATTTCGTATACCCCACTTTGATCTTTTTCTATAAATTCTCTTTTATTTTCTAATAATGTTAATAATCTAATTTTGGATTTAAATGCTACATTTATTTCTTTCTTTTGAAATAATTTTTTAATTTTGTAACTTATGTTTCCTTGAAATGTTAAGCAAATTCTTTTCTTTTTCTTTTGTATTTGTATTCTTTTTTGTTTTTCTCTAATTTCTGTTAACGATCGTTTTATTAATTTGATATTCTTTATATCCATTTCCAATTCCAATTTCTTTTATTGTTTCCAATTCTTTTTCTCTTATTCTTCTTTTATAGGGTATTTTATGCAGAACACATTCTATCAAGCAAACATGAAACCGGGAATTATGAAGAACCTTGCAAACTAATCTATAACATTAATGATAAGAGAGAAAAAATAATCATTAAAAATTTTTTTATACTTATGTTAAACAAATATTATCCATAAGAAATTTTAAACAATATGGAAATAGTGGATAGCAATTTATTTTTCAACCACTTACTAAAAGAAGAGAAAATAAAAGACTTAAGCGAAAACAAAAAGATTAAGAGAAATATATAATTAAAACTTCTGCCAATATTAAAATTTACATAATGATATATTGAAATCACGGAAAATTTAACAAAAAAAGTAGACCTGCTTATGTTAAATTATCAATTTAGGTTATAAAACATTTCTTTTGGGATTTTTTTTTTGTTAATGTTATAATAAAAGACTAATAGATTTACAATAAATTTATACCATATATACTAATAAAATTACAAAATATAAAATAAAAGTTGAGAAAATATTTGGCAAAAAATTATCATTGAATCTCAGAAGAAAACAATGTAACCGGAAAAACATTAACAATAAATAGACAAATATTGTTCAAAATTAAAATATATATATTGTAAGAAATTTAAAAATCTGTTGTAATGAATCTGAAGATGTCAGATAGGACGAAAGTCGGCTAAAATTCCAAATTAATAAAACTTTGTATTGTAAAATGGACATTTATGAATAATTAACAATATACAATACAACGTGAGATATAAAATTAATTACATTGTTGCTTGGACTAAGATGGTCAGGTGACTTTTCACTGCCAGGGCGTCTTTTTCGTCGGCTGCAGCATGCATTAATTTCATCAACCATTGTTCACTCAGCCGATTGTTGACGCAAACACCACGGGCTGATTGTTCACACATGCAAGAAAACAAATATAAACCAAGTCTATTTCATATATACAGACATAAAGATTATTAATTTCTACATTAAGAGACTTATCTTCAGTTTTAGATTTTTTCCATCATTCTGGTAGTATTACACGGCTGTGTTAAATTTTAACTTTATAACTACCTTCTAAGTTGCCTTTTAAAACTGGACAAACATATTTAATTGCCTTTTTATATGTATAGATAATTTAGATGGTTATGTAAATAATAAAATAACTGTCTAAATTATTATTTAAGATACTATGGGATGCTAAAAAGAAGTAATTCGATCCTTTTTGTTCTATTCAATTACCGATAATATTTTGTGAATTCAAAAAAAAATTTTTTTTTTTTTAGTCCTCGCTCCTAAAATTTTCAATTTTTTTGGGTTTAGAGCCGCGGCCTATGTTTGAAACAATATGGTCATTACAGAGTCCCAACATAATGACCCTCACTTTAATGGAATAATTGAGGCCTTGAAGAAAACAAATCGATTCCCAATGAAAATAGTCAAAAAGGAAACTTTGAATTGAAGGGTGTTATATTAATACAGCACTGTAGTAAAGAACGCAAACCAACAAATCAACGAGGAAACAAAGTTGGTAAGATTTGTGTGGGTGAAGACATGGTGCCGACAATAATAGAAATGGCCCATGACAAGCAGCTGGCTGGTCATAAAGGTGTTAATAAGACAATTACAGCACTCAACAACAGTATTATAAGCCCTCCATGACCAAAGGATACCTACCTTTATATACAGACGTGCAGAACGTGATTATACACGTGACGCGCAATTGCCGACGCCCAGGGTTACGGCTCCCCCACGTACTTATGTTCGCTGGGAAATCCACACGACCTTGTCATGTACATAAAGTAATCAGGTCACGAAACTGTGGATGTAAAAACAATAAAAATAAAGAAAACACTTTTCCACAAATTAATTTTAATGCACGTATGTACATTTCGAGGACTACGTCCTCTTCGTCAGCGTGATAACGCAGAAACTGACCCCTCGCAACGAGCGCAGAGAAAGTAAGACAGAGAGCCGCCGCAGGGTCACCAGTCCACAAAAGGAGCTGTTCAAAGAGAGGGGAAGGGTTGTAAATGAGAAGAAGAGAGGCAAAACAAACTCACGTGGTCACCATATGCGCAACTACCACACGCAGTAAACCACCTCTTCCTTCAAAACACCTCCTACATCCTCAAAACAATACTTAATGCCAAGAAGCACACCAGCGGCGACATCAGTCCCCATCCCCCACCCGCTGCACGGGGACAGCTCACAAAATAGATCATGGATACAAAATTTTTAGGAAATAATATATACTGAACAAACAAAAGAAAACAGTGATTAATTGAGATATCTGTAGAAAAACAACCAATCAGTGACATCCATAGGACCACGGTCTAAGTTAAGCAGTTCTTCGGGAGGCTTATTTATGATTTCCAGGATTCAGTAAGATTAAGTAATTTTGGGTGCCTTATAGTGTGTAAAATTTTGAAGGCGTTTTTATCAAATTTATGATTTGTGATAGTTGCGCATATGGTGACCACGTGAGTTTGTTTTGCCTCTCTTCTTCTCGTTTACAGCCCTTCCCCTCTCTTTGAACGGCTCCTTTTGTGGACTGGTGACCCTGCGGCGGCTCTCTGTCTTACTTTCTCTGCGCTCGTTGCGAGGGGTCAGTTTCTGCGTTATCACGCTGACGAAGAGGACGTAGTCCTCGAAATGTACATACGTGCATTAAAATTAATTTGTGGAAAAGTGTTTTCTTTATTTTTTTTCTTGTCATGTACCTTGCCCAGGTGCAACGAAACTTATACACTATCTTAACTACCAATAACAGCTAATGACAGTGACTTTGGACATTAAAGAGAACACAAATGGTCCTTCAACACAGTGATGCATTTATTATGCAGCAGATGCAAAAAAACACAGCTTGGAGTGTGAAAAGAAATTCCAAAGTTCTGTAGTCTTCGTAGGGAGAAACGAAAGACACGTACAAACTGTTCCCACTGATAGTTCTCTACTGTAGCTGCCTTGCCACGCCGAAAATAAATAAAAAAAACTGTCACTCACCAAGAATGTAGGTTTCCAACCCATTACCAACTGCATAACCACTTGGCTGCAGATTTACTGATCGATCAGTTTAGTTTCAATCCATGTGCGATGCTTCTCCATATTGTCATCATTGGGTCGCACTACACCGTCGCTCAGCTCATCTATAACTTTATTCTACTAATTATTTATTTCTTAAACTCATCTTGTTTCATTAATCTTAATTCAGTGAACAATTAATATAAATCAAACATTGACATCGTAAAGCTCATTAGAGCTTCACATTCCAGCACAAACTCCGCGTCTCGACGTTCAAGAACGTGAAAACGTAAAAAAAAAAAAAACGAAACACGCCCGCACGGCTCGGAAGAAACAGACAATAAAACAGGATCCATAACCACAATCACTTCCACCCCACTCGTGTAGCGACCAAGAACAGATACCCTAAACAAAACAAACAAAAAACATCATAATTACGTTCGTTTTTAAATAAAAAATCCCTAGTACCCTTCGCCGGACCCACGTGACATCCAAAACTGGCATGGCATGTCAGACATGTATCCAGGCAAATTAAATGTTCACCTATGATATTCTATTCAGAGCCAGGCAAATTAAATAGGAATTATTGGAATTTTTAATCGTGCGTTTCCAGCATTAGCGATTATCAGTGAAACCTTTCGCACGAGCGACTTCGATCGCAGCACCACAGCTTCAGCAAAAATCTGCCTGACAATCTGCCTTAACCAAGCTGTGGTCTTACTTTAGAATGGGGGCTATTACTTCTCAAAAAAGTTTCTAAATCCTATGCTAGAAGCATAGTTACGTTGTCTGATACTTCTATAATAGAATTGGCGTGCTTTTATTAAATAATAACCACTAACTGTGACCAAAATCAATGAATTGCTTGAGCATTCCGAAACAGGAGGGGTGTGTGGCCGGCTCGGGAGCTGTTGTACTTTCCCTTCTATTACTATGCTATTTGCCATTGAGTGATCCCCTATCCCCTGGTATTAAGTCCTTTATCTTGATTGGCTGTTAAACTAGTAAGCCAATGAATCAATGACGAGTCACTTATGGGACCACTTTTCAATTGAAAAATGGAAGGAAAAAATTCTGCGACCCGGATTTGAACCAGGAACCTCGACTATCATGGCTGATGCCTCTACCAATTGAGCTATTGCAGACACCACGGACAGCCAAGCTGTCTCAAGGTGTCTTAAAGACAACCAAGTTGTCATGGTTGAAAGCCCAATGGGAGACGGGAACCTGGCCCGCAGATCGAGAATTTCTCCACTCCAAACCATCAGAAAGTTGATGAACTCACAAGTAAATAATAATAATTATAAACTGGAGATGCGCTCCAAGCACAGGTAATGATTTTTTAATTGAAAAATGGAAGGAAAAATTCCGTGACCCAGATTCGAACCAGGAACCTCGACTATCATGGCCGATGCCTCTACCAATTGGGATATCGCAGACACCATGGACAGCCAAGCTTGTCTTTAAGAGGCGTCGGCCATGATAGTCGAGGTTCCTGGTTCGAATCAGGGTCACAGAATTTTTCCTTCAATTTTTCAATTAAAAAATCATTACCTATGCTTGGAGAGCATCTCCAGTTTATAATTATTATTATTTACTTATATGGGACCACTGTCGTGATTAAGTAGCTAATTTTTTTCCGTTTTTTGAACGGCAATACTTTCAAGTGAGTCTAGTAAATAGTTTTTCCTGATAGGGTAAATTACTTATTTCATGCTTTCCTTATTGAAATCGTGTCCAGATTCAAATGAATGTCTGACAATGGCGGATTTTTCTGAATCTACAATGGGCCAAGTGTTCTTTAAATCTCACAATAATATTATGTTCATTTGACCTTTGTAGACCAAATGGCATTGATTACTGTTTATTTCATATAATCCAGATTTTTCTAAGTCTGGAATAATGTCTTTTGGATTTCCCCAATAGGTATTTAACCCTTTTGCTGTGTAAAGCTGATATATACACACAAAATTTAATTACCTTTATCTGCGGAAACCCAATTCATCTTGCAGGGTTTAAAATACTTCTTGCTATGCTGCAAAAGCAGATAACTCCATCTTCTGAGGAACGAAATGAAATTTAATAATGCAATGAAAGGATTACATGTGTTGGAATTTTTGAAAACGAGGATCAGATTCTGGTCCTTGAAGAACGACAAAAGGCTTTAGTCAATGCTTTGTTATATGAAATTACATGCCAATCTATTTTTTTTGTCTACTAAATGTGGTGAGCTCAGCAACTTGGATTTTAAATATTCTCTTCTGAAATAGGTCTTCAATCATTTTTGGGTTGTGTCCATTTTTCTTGGCAATCAATTTGATTTAGTCAATTTCTTTTTGGAAGTTTTCTTCTGTTAATGGTAGCTTGAGGATTCTGTCAATCATGAAAATGAAGGTGGAAATTTTCTGTTTCCATGCATGACTTGAATCAGTGGAGATATAATTAAGTCTATTGGAGGGCTTTCTGTACACATTAAAGAGTATCTTCTTGTCTTTCAATGACAATGTCCAAAAACAGGAGTCTTCTGTTTTCCTCTTTTTCAAACGTGAATTTTATGGTTGGATAAACACTTTAGGTGGTTTACAAAATCATCTATGTTACAGAGGTCAGTGTCAAAGATCGCGAATATGTCGTCTAGTATTATGTCACCTAGCGATGCCTAGTATTAGGGAAGTAATATCTGCAATTTTTTAATTTGTGTTCAAAATTCTTAAGGAATATCTCTGCCAAAATGGAACTGAGGCAAGAGCCCATCAGGATTCCTCCTCACATTTTATAATAAGAGTCGTGAAATTTAAAAATGCTATTATTGACGCATAAATTAGTGAGGGCCAGGTATTCGTTGATAAGATTACTTTCTAACCTGTTGTTAATTAAAACATCTTTGAGGAAAGCAATGGTTTCCTGTATGGGTACATTTGGGAAGAGCGATTCTATATAAAAAAAAAACCCAATTTTTGTTGGTTTATCAGTTTTATATCTTCCAATTTTTTGATGAGATCCAAACTGTTCTTAATTGTAAAGTCAGTTGGTGCTAATTTTAAGACATTAAAGTGTTTGACTAAAAACTTGGAAATGTGATAGATAGGTGCATCTATATTAGAAACAATGGGGTGCATCTTGTTCCCTATCTTGAGGATCTTTGTTAGGGCATATTGTCTAGGTAACACAGGGTTGGAATTACATGGAGGCAAAAGATTGGAAATGTTTGCTTTACAGGATTTGATAGTTTCATTGGTCCCATGTACAAGTTTTGGCAATGAGTCTTTTCTGATATTTATAAATGGACCTTAATGAAGCAAGTTTGTGACCCTTTCAAAATAAGTACCTTTATCCATAGGTATCTTTTTTCCATAATGACCATAAAATTTCTTTTGTCTGATTTTAAACAGAAACAATTTCACTCTGGCCTTTGAGAATTTTAATGTTGTTCCAGGAGCTAGCTATATACATGCATATAAGTCGAGAAATTTATGTCTTAAAATTCATCCTAAAAAGCAAACTCTACTTATATGCGAGTCATACCAGCTTTCCATAGAATTTTGGCAAAGTCACCTAACTCCATATAAAAATTTACACATTTACTTTAAGAAACGCACATGATTCCCGAATAACATTTAAGGGTCGTACAAATGAAAACGAAAATTTGTGTGGGGGGAAAAAAGAAGATGACGTCTAGGATCGTAAGTTTTTGTTTTCAACAATTGTGACACCCATGTGCAAATTGAACAACAGGTTGCAAGTGTTGCATCATGTGAGAAAGAACGATAGCTCGCGCTTCGAAGCTCAGCAAGTGATCGCTTCATCCAAACAAGCAATCGCAAACAAATCAAAGTCAAATCATGAAATAATCAAAAGCAATCGCAAACAGCCTGGGGAAGGTGATGTTGACAGTGTTTTTTGATCGCAAAGGCCCGATTTTACTGGACTTTCTTGAAAAAGGCACCACAGTTAGCGCAGCATGATATGCGGAAACATTGAAGGCACTGCGCAAGGCCATCAAATGCAAGCATCCTGGACTTCTTACAGAAGGAGTGGTTCTTCTCCAAGACAAAGCGTGTCCTCACACCTCAAAAGCAACAGTAGGCCTCATCAGAAAGTTCAACTGGGAAGCAATGCAGCATCCACCTTACAGCCCTGACTTATCCCCATGTGACTTTCACGTGTTTGGGGATCTCAAGAAACATCTGAAAGGCCGCAGGTTTCAGTCGGACGATGAAGTGAAGGAAGAGGTTTTGGAATGGTTCCACACGCAACCGAAAGACTTCTTCCAAAAGGAATTACACGCCTTGTTACACAGTGGGATAAATGCTTTAACGCATTTGGAGAATATTTTTAAATTCCTTGTATACACTTTAGATAAAATAAATAATTTTCGTTTTCATTTGTAGGACCCTTATACATATTTTAAGATGGGTATTTATCCATAATCAGTTTCATTCATCCATAAAACGAGGTGCAATAAACGAGTTAAGGTTGAAGGATCAATGGAGCTAAACAAGAGTCGGGGGGGGGGGGCGCAGACATGGAGGGAAGCAGAGTAGTGGAGGAGTTAAGAAAGAGCAATTCTTAAAGAGAATTAGAGAAGAGAGAATAGAAGAAGGGTGACATGGAAAAATTTTTCTATGGGAAGTAAATAAAGTTTATTTAAGATATAAGAGGAAAGGATAAGGTAAATGAAAGAGTTATAATTAATAAAAGGCATATAAAGTAAATGTTATGGACCATTAGTGAAATTAAGGTGACAACAAAGGGAAAAATAATAGTGACTCTAAAATTAAGTCAAAATATAAAAGAGGAATAGGGAGACTGAGGGGAAAACTGATTGTGTCAATGGCAAGAGCAAAGTAAAACACAAGCCAAATCTGACCCAGCTGTAAAATAACACCAAAGGAAAGAGGTGGAAGAGAGAGGCATTCACAGAAGTAAAAAAGAGAGAAATAAGTGGCGGCGGCCCCCCCCCCCACGCCGGGGAGAACTGTCCATATAGCAATACACCTCCTTGCCAAAAAAATAGAATCATCTGGTTTTCAGTAATATCAGCACTGGTTAAAAATTATTTTCACTTCAAATTTTAATTTTTTAAAGTTTTTTTTTTTTCATATCTTGTTCACTTGACCCTATATTAATAAAAATTATTTACCAAGAGATTATTTTTTTTAAAAAAATTAGCAAAATCTAATAACTACTAAATGACAAATTAATAGAATATTATTGGAATAGGGACAAAAAATTAGAATATTTTTACATTTCATGAGTTCTAACCTATACTATTGGACAATTTCTTCAGAATATGCAAATTATACATTCTCACATTAACTAGCAAAGGTATAAAAAGCAAAAAATTTTTATTTCTGAAATATATTTCATTTTGCCATGGGACGTAAACCAGATGTCAGTAACGCTCAGAGAGATGTGATTGTTGCTTTATACTCCGTTGGACGAACTCAACGTGAGATTGCCGAATATGTGAATTGTTCACAATCTACTGTGTCCAAAGTTATTCGCCATAAGGGCAGTAGAAGTAAATCCAAACGAAAGAATTGTGGACGTAAACGTGCTACCACTCCAAGAGAAGACCGAAAATTGAAACAGATTGTAAGACAGAATCGTTTCAAAAGTGTTAAATATATGCATCTTGAGTGGAAGAATAGGGGAGCATCAGTGTCGAGTCGAACAACAAATCGAAGACTGCATGAAATGAACTTTAAATCGACAGGTCCTAAGATAAAGCCACTCATGACGAAGAAGCAGCAGCAGAATCGTGTAAGATGGTGCAAAGAACACATTTTATGGGGTGAAGATGACTGGAAAAATGTGTTATTTAGTGACGAATCAATGTTTTGTTTATCGTACGGTGACCAGGGTGTGAGAGTTTGGCGTTTATCAAGTGAATCCTTGCACCGTGCATGTTTAAAGAGATCTGTGAAGTTCGCAGCATCCGTTATGATCTGGGGATGCATGTCCGCTGGAGGAGTTGGAGAGCTATGCATTTTGAAAAGTCGTGTTAATGCTGATGTTTATCAAAAAATATTAGAGTACTACATGATTCCATCATCAGAGAATGTTTGTGGCGATAATTTTATTTTTCAGCAAGATGGTGCTTCGCCCCATACAGCAAAAACGACTAAACAGTGGCTTCAAAATCGGGACATTCCTCTTTTATCTTGGCCTAGTAACTCCCCTGATTTAAGCCCAATCGAAAATGTGTGGAACATTATGAAAAAACAATTAAAAACCATTGTACCGCAAAATAAAGAAGAATTGATTTGTGCGATTAAAGAAATATGGAAAACAATAACAAAGGAAGAATGTAAAAAACTGGTTGATACTATGCCACAAAGGTTACAAGCTGTTATCGAAAATAAAGGTGAAGCAACCAAGTATTAAGTTTAAAATAGTTGTAAAATTTCAACAAAATAAAAATATTCTATTTTTTTGTCTCTATTCCAGTGATATTCTATTAATTTGTCATTTAGTAGTTATTAGATTTTGCTAATTTTTAAAAAAAAAAAAATCTCTTGGTAAATAATTTTTATTAATATAGGGTCAAGTGAACAAGATATGAAAAAAAAAAAACTTTAAAAAATTAAAATTTGAAGTGAAAATAATTTTTAACCAGTGCTGATATTACTGAAATCCAGATGATTCTATTTTTTTGGCAAGGAGGTGTAGTATAAACTAGAAGCGAACCCACCTGATTGTATAATCCAGAAATAACCCATTGTTAGATTTTTTCTTTGTTGTGACATAGTCCACCTTCGCTGATTTTATATAAATGATTAATTGATTATAATATTGATTTGTAATATTTAAGTGAATCTCATGCTACCTGATCCTTTCCTCTTATATCTTAAACTTTAATTCACACAGAAAAATTTTTCCATTTTACCCTTCTTTTATTCTCTCTTCTCTAATTCTCTTAGGGAATTACCAGGTACTCTCTCCTCACTCCTCCACTAATCTTATTCCCTCCCTCTTGATACCCCCCCCCCCTCATGTTTAGCTCCATTGACCCTTCAACCCCACCTCCTTTATTGCACCATGGGTGCCTTCCTCTACATGGGGTTGCTCTAGATTGACCTGGGACCATGCATTGATCACCACAAGGCAAAAAATAACCTTCCATAGCTCATCATACAAGCCCTTCTTTGCATTGTTAGTCATTCCATGAAATAGACTGGTTGCTGATTGTGCACTTGCACAGATAACAAAAGTAAGTCAATTGTGGAAGGAATGCATGTGCTTTTTCTTAGAATGTAACATTGCCAATGGCAATTTTTTTTAATACTGTGTAGTATTTTTTAATTAAAATATCGACTAAAAATAGAAATTATCATGAAAGGTCTTTGTAAATAGATAAAAATTATTTCAAATGAAAACTGAAATTAAAATTTCAGCCATTATTTATTTTTTCCTATTTTTTTTAAGCTTATTTCTAGAAGCACTAGATGAGTTAATTATAAATCGAATAACTTAAATGGAAGAGTAATAAGCTTTTTTTTTTTTTTTTTTTTTTTTAAACTACAAACTTCTCATCAAACGATATTTTATTCAGGAGGACCTTTAAATAATTCTGTTGATAATATTTCGACCACCTGTTAAAGTTGAAAATAGAATTAAATAGGTTTTATAAACAACTTTGCAATAATGCAATTTTGTAATATGCTATATATTTATTGGTCTTTAATTAGGAATACATTTTCATTCGCTTTGGTTTAGTGACTTTAATGTTGTGAAATTTATTGAATTTGAGTTTAATACTGAATTTTATGTTTCAGAAAACAAAATTGGATAACGTTCATGCCTTCTTACAATAACACGGCCTTATCAGTTCCGGATTTCAATCATTTTTTCCCTAAATTATTATCTCTAAATTATCAAAAGTGTTTTTTCTAAACCAATTTTTATAAATCTCTGTATAACTTTAGAAATATTTGAAGAAAATGATCAACAATAAAGAATTTTATTATTTATTTAAAAAAATGGGAATTTAAGAATAATTCAAACTTTAATTTGAACATCTTTATTTTCAAAAATAAGAAATTTAAAATGGAAAAATATTCTTATGGGTTTATTTTATGCTATTTCCCAAAATTTTTTCACTGATGAAATGTCTACACTTTTATCTATCACTCGGCCACGGATTTACTTCGTCTCATGGCGGATTCGAGCGTCCTTTCCCACACCGTAGTAAGCGTTCATCGATAAGTAACAATAACAAACTAATTAATCTGTTGCCTATAGAATTAACAAGAAAGTGCTTGAAACAAAATAATCTGCTGACCCACTTTCTTGTTAATTCTATAGGCAACAAACTGTTTCATTTCTTGTTATTCAAATAAGATTAAAATCGCTAAAAGTTTGTACTCCAATATTGTGTATCGCGAGCCAAACTATTGATGCAGCGCACACTCGCACTCTCTCTGCATCGTTGCGAGTGTCAGTCTCGCGAGAGCTCCCCCTCCTGTCAGGCAACGCTCGTTCGATGTAGAGGAACAGGTTTTTGAAACAAGATACCACAATGATGTTATTTCACGTGAAACTCTGCCTCTTTTTCCATCCATGTCTCGCCATCGCATGTGGAGGAACCCACCTTAATGTGTTTTGATTCCTTCCATTTGATTTCTCACATTTCCAATCCATTTTCCACTTGTACCTCATTTCTGTTCAAACACCCTGTTGATGGCTATCTGAAACATCTAGGTGAATAAAGGATTTTTCACAATGTATTGCTTTATCAAGACCAATTATTTTATTTTTTTTTTATCTCAAGAAGATGAATTCTGAAAAGAAAAGAGCTTCTTATACAGCATCTTTTAAATAAAGGTAATTGACTATGCTAAGAGAAGCAATAACTTTTCGGCTGCAAGAAACTTTGGAGTCAACAAAAAACTTGTGAGATTGGAGAAAATTCGAGGCTAAACTAAAAAAAATGCTGAGGTCAAAGAAAGCACTCCGCTACAAATCAACACCTTTTGTAGAAATGGAAAAAGATTTAAATGACCGGATAATGGAATGCCAACAGAATGGATACATCGTGACTCGTTCAAGCATTCGGATAAGAGCCCTTCACATGGCAAAAAAAGAAAAATATTTAGCAATCGAGGGTATGTCAGATTTTCCAGCATCAACTGATTGGTCCACACAGTTTATGAACAGATATGGACTGTGCCTTTGTCAGCAAACTAAGATCTCTCAAAAGTTGCCTACAGCACTTGAGGAAAAGATATCTTCATTTCAAAAGTTTATCATTAGGCAGAGAAAAATGAATGAGTTTAATTGAATCAATATCGGTAATATGGATGAAACTCCAGTGACATTTGATATGCCTAGCAACTGAATTGTAGCAAGTGTTGGTGACAAGACTGTACTTGCTAAAACAATTGGGCATGAAAAGACCCATTTTACTGTTGTCTCGTCTTGCCTGTCAGATGGAACAAAACTGCAGCCGGTGTTAATATTTAAAAGAAAAACGCTACCAAAAAATATAAAAATTCCATCAGGCATAACTGTTCGTGTTCATTCTAAGGGTTGGATGGATGAAGACGGGACAAAATGGTGGTTGCACAACATATGGGATAGACTACCAGGTGCAGAACTACGAAAATGTCCATCACTTTTGGTGTGGAATATGTTCCGCGCACATAAAACAGAGGATATGTAAAGAAAGAAGCAAAGAAAACGAAAATCACGTTAGCAGTCATTCCAGGCGGCCTAACATCAATGCTTCAGCCATTGGATGTCTGTCTGGACAAGCCATTCAAGGACCGGTTGTGCAATATGTGGCGAGAATGGATGTGCTCTGGCCAAGCAAAACTGACAAAAGGAGGAAATCTGATAAACAGATATTAATTTAATAGCATAGTAGGTAAAGAATGCCTGGGATTCAATTCCACCAGAAATGGTCAAGAAGTCCTTTCTGAAATGTGGGATCAGCAATGCCATGGATGGATCACAAGATGATGCCATCTATGAAGACACTGACTAATGGACCAATGAAGATAACGATTCAGTAGTCGAAGATGGTGATGCAGATGATATAACCGAAGAGCAATACCACCTATTATTTGGACATTCTGATGAAGAAGAGCAGGATTTCAAAGGATTTGAATAAGGATCCACTTCTTTAAATTAAAAACAGCTGGAATAACAATGTTTTTTTAATTTGTGATTACTTAAATTAATAAATGATAATTCTCCTTAGGTTTGATTTCACATTAATAAAATTCTTCATTTAGTAATTATAATTTATTTATATAACTACCAAGCATAGTTAATATATTTATGCAATTATAATTAAATTAGGTAATTAATTATAATATTAAATGATAACTTCCTTTATAATTGATTTCGCATTCATAAAATTGTTCATTTAGTTGTGACGTTTCACGTGTTGTGTTGAAAACATTTTTGAGAGAGACCTGGTCATTGGAATAATTGCATACATTGTTCAATTTAACAAGGGGAATATAAAAGTATAGGAATTTTTGTGATGAGATGTCATAGTGTTGATAGAATTTGTAATTCTAATATTGGATAAAAGGGAGGGCATACAATTGTGAAACAGCAGGAGGGGAGGTGCTGTGACAGGATGAAGCTGTTTTTTTTGGGTTGTTTTTGAATGCAGTTGAAGTTAGTCTTTGGATTTTTATGTGAATTGAAGCATTGAATTAATTGAAAGGTAGTTTGTATTATGGATTCTATGTAGAGTTAGAAATAATAATGATTTCTTCATTTGCTCTTATTGGATTTTGATAAAACGAGAGAGGGAAGGGAGATTGGAAGCGGCGTTTCCAATATAAATGAAAGTTAAGAAACTAACTTTATAAGTCTGCCAAGGTGATTGCAGGAGGGAGGTTGAGCGTGCTCCTCTCTTGGATGTAAATTATCGATGGTAAATTGGATTTGGAGAGGGGATTAGTCAAGACACTCCGGGCTGCTGTGAAGCCATCACGGCTAGTTAAAATGGTCTGTTAGTTTCTCCTTCCAAATTAATGTGTGAGTAGGCTTATCAGTAAAGAAACTTGGGTAAACCCCTGTGAAGGGTGGCATCTCTTCCGAATGCTATTTGACTTATAATCATATCTACAAGAAACCGAAAATTCAAAATTTAAATCAAGAGGAGGAGATGTCCGTGTAAATCTGGTTGGCATTAACCAGATTCGTTATGTTTCGTTAACCATTCTACACTTATTTTATTTTGCTTGAATGCAAATCTCATACGGATTGCAAGGAATGAAGTACATTTTCCAAGAGGTATTGTGAACGAGTGAGAAGCATCATCGGCATATAATGGAGTCATCATTGGAGATCTGAACCTCAACATTCTTCAGGTCTTTGTGAGTCAAAGGAAAAAGCTAGTGCAAGGGATCATCGTGGTCAAATGCCTATTATTGTGAAAAGAAGACAACGGCGCATTTTGAATCCTCTGTCGAACTTAGTGGGGACAGGTTGAGCCAGACCAGTGGACTTACTCACTAATTGATCCGGATTATTTTAAGGTGTGTTTTTGTGCTTCAAGGTGATGTGTAATTAGTGAAATATAATGGCCTGTTGATATAAAAAGTGTAAGTGCCCAAAAGTGGAATATATGTGACTACAGATCTGCAGACGTTGTGATACTACATAACTGTAAGTACAGTGAAATATTTTGATAAATAAGATTCATAAATAGTCATGACATATGTGATAAAAGAAAAGCAACATCTGAATAAGTTATATTAAAGCTGAGCCTTAAAAGATTCTTTCTATTCTCAGAGTAGTTGAAAGAACTAGAACTTTATTGATACATTTATCATTTTTCTCATTTTTTGAAATACATGCATTTTATCTTAGACTTAAGTACTTGGGGATTTTTGGATTAACTTTCTTCTTTAATATTAAGAGCTATCACTTCTTTCATAGATATAAGATTGATTTTATTCTTTGTATCTCATTGGTATACTTATTCAAGTTTGAATAAAAAGACATTCATTTAATTCTCAAATTTGCCTATCTTATTGGAATAGATAAGACAACCTGCCACTTTTTTAAACAACCCGACCTTTGTCTTTGATTGATAATTTTAATGAGTAAATATTGAGCTAGCTTCAATTCTGTAATATTGAATCTTTAAATTAAAGTGAAGCATTCTGAATTGAAGAAAGAAGGGAGAGGGAGGTTCAATCAAACAGAACGGCAAAGGTCACATAGTAATAATAAATGATTAATGATTAAATGATAATAAAGTTTTACATTATTACGCATGCAAGTACAGGAGGATTTAAGCATGGGTAAACTATGGTAACTTTAGTGAATTCAAATTTCATAAGCACCTGTTGGTAGACTGTGTTAAGCTGCATTTCTTCCACCTGTGGAATCAGGTAGTTCTCCAGCATATCTAGGTTGGTTGCAGGTAATGGTGTCTTCAGCGAAAAAGAAAGGTCCGATCATGTATTAAACCGCACCAAAATGCCAGAAATTTTACCCTTGACTTATCTGCGGACCACAGCAAATTTAAAAAGTTTTGGCCCAAAATCTGCCTTTGACTTATACACGATTATATACAGAAATATGTTCAGCCTTTCTGAATTATCATGTGGAGGATTAGAATATTTTGAAAGTTGGTGCAAACATCACAGTTATGTTATTCTTGACAGTTTTTGAGAAGAAAGGGATACTACCTTCTATTTCCCCAACAATATTTTTGGGATCTTTATGAATGTTACTGAACGCAAACTTTAGACCTTTAGCAAACTCTAAAGGAAACTTTTGATTGATTTATGACAGGGTCATGTATAGGTGAAACCGGGCTTTTATCTCTTCATAAATTGATAATACAATTCAGTTTTATGGACAGTTTTTCTCTTCCAATTTTTGTTGATTGATAAAATCTATTTTTCAAAATAAAGAGTCCCATTTTTTTGGAGGGAACCTTATTGCTTAATTTTAAGTGTAAATTAAAGTTAGCCATAGACGCTCAGCTTGCCCAGATCGACGCCACTATCGCTGGCTTCAACTCTGAAATTGCCTCGACAAACTCTTCAAATGTCACTCCACTTCCAGTGCAGATTAGTGATCTCCAATTGCACATCACTGCACACGAACAATGATCAAGGCGAAAAAATAGAATAAATGGCCTCCCAGAACCGCCCTCTGAGGATACGCCTTCATTGTTCCAATTTGTTTCTCACGAAACTTGATGTTCAAATTGACTCATCAGCAATCTTATCAGTTAACTGAATTAGTCCTCGCTTGACCGATTATTTTATATTTTTCCTCCTTTGCTCATAAAGATGCAATCATCTAAAACAGGAGGAAACTATGGGATTACCCATACATATCACCAAAGACTAAAACCCATTGCGATATCATCTATTGTGCTGCAAAAACTAAATTTGGACCATGCAATGTTTGGACGTTTGGTGGCAGAATTTTTATGTAGTATTCATTGGGAACAACCTCTGTAATTCGGTCCATTCTGACCTACGACGACTTTGTCCAACTTCAGCCGACCCAACAGTGGAATAATGTGGAAGTTTTGTATAAAAATTCTTTTATATTATTTAAGATTATTGTTGTTTTCATCCTTTCCATAATTTCTCTCTCTCTCTTTGTTTTTATATTTTACTGCGGCCCTTAACTTGTTCGTCCCCCCCCCCCCCCTTCCTTTCTTACTTCATTCCCTTCGCTCACTTTCATTTGTTTTTAATTTTTTATCTTTTTTTTTAATTTAGATTTTGTCTGTTTCTTCTTATTACTTTCCTTTACTATTTCTTCTTTTTGGCTTTTGACTTCTATTTACAGATTGATGTGTTTTTTTTTCTCCTTTTATTTTTTTATTTTTTATTTTTTTTGCTTCTTCCTACATCTATTCGTACTGCTTGCTACTCCTTCGAGTTAGCATGCACTCTTGCTCTCACCCCATCCCTTTAAACGAGAATATTTCTAAAATTTTCCCATATAATATTCATCTTTTTTTTAATAAACCAGGAAAAATATGATGGGGGGGGGTATTTCAAGTAAAGTTATATTTAATATACATTACAGCACATTTATTCACTTTTTCTCAAGTTCCTAAAATTGCATATAATAAGTAGATAATAAAACCAGGAAAAATTTAAAATTTTAATAGGCAAAGCCTAACATTATGAAGCGCTGTTAAGAAAACCTGGATATTGATTTCTCTTAGCACAAAGATCCCAGGTTTTCTCAGCAGCTTTTCAAGATGGCTGCCAAGCTGAGATGTCAGCACAGTGGTTAAGCATCTGTTATTCTGCGTGAAATCTGTAATAATAAAGTTCAAAAATAAGGCAAATTACTCTGCCATTAACTAGAGTAATTACACAATAATAAATGCAATACACAAATGCGACTGAAATCAGTCAAGGAAGTTAGGGGACACTATTACGCACTTTTACCGATGTTTGCTACTGCCGATCTTTATAAAGATGTCGAGACAAAACGTTTGAATTATCGTTCAAATGGATATATTTTGCATCGCAGGGTGTACAAGAAAATATAATTCGAAATGCTTTTGTGAAAGCAGGAATTACTCCTCCCTGTGGATGATTCAATCATGAGAATCAAAGATAAGAAGAGGAAGAAACGGTAATTAGGCCTAACAAAGAACTGCTTACTGAAATGATGGAATTATTTTGCTTAGACCCAGACAAATCCGATTTAGAAGGATTATTAATAAATTTATTTCTGATATTGAGACTGGTCCTTCCCTGGTATGCACAAGACTTCACAACCACCAATATGGTATGCGCCAGGGAGAGGGCACATCAAAGGTTCGGAACCAAACAAAGAGGTCTGCACGGACACAAAATCCTAGTTTTAAACAGACAGCAATTTATTCAGACGTTTATTTTACAAGGTAGGGTACAGCACAATACAGCGTCGACTTAAGACAGAGGGGCCCCTCAGTGTCATGCGACTAGCAATAAACGCATATGCTGCGCTGAGCGGCGCTCAAATTGCAATAGGAGTTGGCACTCTGGATCATGATACAATGAACTGCCATTGAAATAAGTCCACGAGCATCTTCTCAGAGGTTGGAGGCGTGAGAATTGTCTCCAGTGCTACCGAGCCTTATATGTGCAGCTCCGAATCCCCGAATAAGTATTCCAAGAGAATCACCCCAGAACGCGTGCACTGCTTCCTGTAGGACCTGCAGAGAAGGGGGGGAAACACAGTAACCCCTTGTGGTTGGTACGGGTGCTTAAACCCGGCAGCCACTGGTGAACCTCTGAACCACCGCTGTTGACGTGCCCTATGCAATTTAATTTGTGCACAAATAAGCATGACTGTCGGTGACCAGGTCAGTTGCTCTCAACATCCCCAATGCTCAACTGTAACCCCAACACGGCTCCATCATGTATCATATCCCAAGTGCAGCTAGTTCTTTACTTAACATTCAAATAATTAAGCTTAAAACTAGTGACAACGTATCCTAACACAACTGATGAGACAGCCAAACATAGTCTCGCAATTTAATAGTGCATTTGCTATGTGGCAAGCAGGAAAGTTTCAGCACGATAAGTGCACAAAATCATTAAGTTCCGTAGTCTTCGGCAGGAGGATCCGAAAACTGGGTAGATTTACATTAAAAATATCTCGTTTCTCGCCGATTTTCCACACCGTCAGAAAATGAGGAAATGTCACTCACCATATGAGATGCTCAGATCACCTGTATCAACAAACATATGCTTGGATGGCGGCAGCATTGTGTCCCACGAAATAAGACCTCACAACAAACGTTTGCGGCTCTGTCCTGCCAGCGACGACACCACATCAACTCTTGTTACGAAACACTCCTTTCCAAACTTATTTATCTAAACTTCGTGCCATTGCTTGATCCAAAATTCTTATTACAATTTAACATGAAATTAGCAAAATGGAGCTTAAAAGTGAACAACATTCCAATGAAAACTCTAAAGCCCTAACGTTCGAAAATAAATCGAGCTTTCTGGCGGCCAACACACATCCTTACGGCCTGGGAGCTGTGGGTGGAAAGTTTTTTAAAAAGGATATTAAAACAAACAAAAATTTAAATTTCATGTGCTCTTTTCCACGAATTTCTCAACAACAATCCTCTGGTGGAAGCTGAGCTGATTTTCCAAGAATTTTACATGAAACAATCGCAGCCTCCAACAGAGAACTCTTGAAACGACGACAACAATTCACTCACTCGTCACGCCATTTAACCACACAAATCAACAGGTAAGCATTTATTTTCCACTACTTACACTATTATTAATCTTAGGAAACTCTGAATGTCGACGATAATGAACAAAAATAAAAAACACTGTTCCAAACACTCACTTCCCCAAGCAATGTGGACAATCACGATAGGTTTAGGCATTACAAAAGAACATTTCATTATGGATTAATTTACGTGCGTCTTTCACCGGACCCACGTGACACCCAAACTGACATGGAATGTCACAATATAATGAAATTTTAAATTTTGACTTTTATATGAACATTTATTTTGAATACCTTCAAATTTCTTCATATTACAGAAATATAAACTGTCTAAAGCCTTTCAAAATCAGATGATCATAATGCACTGCATATTTGAAGAAATATGGCAGATCGCTCCTTGTTGCTGAATCGCTATTTTAGATACATAAATTGCGTATAATATATGGATGCATAATATATACCGAAAATTACAGTATATTAATTCATTTGAATAAATAATTTGTAGTTCTGAATAAGCTATAATGATGTTTTAGATTTGTTTTAAATTTCTGAATCAAATATCAGTTAATTAGAATAACCACTAAATTGGGTAAAAAATTTGGGTAATATATATATATAAAAAGGTTCTAATGGGTCTTAAACAACTTTTTAAGGCTACACAAGGAATTTTCTTTGAATTTATATTTACCTGTACCTCTGTACCACAATGTTGAATAATACGCTGCATTTCTTCATGAACTAACTCGACACATCGAAGGCTTGGTTCTTCTAATCTTCGAATTTGACGTTTTACTAACAACTCAAAGGATACTTCTGGCACAAACAAAGCCGGCCTTGGTCCCTAATTCAAAATAAATCTTTTAATAACAAACAAAGCAATAAAAGCATATTTTCTTTAAAATTTTATTCCGTTCCAAATATTAAGTCGAACCCACTTATAATGAATTTTTAGATGTCTGCAATTTTGTTTGTTATAACCGCATTTCTTTATAAATGTACAGTACATATAGTGAATTTATTTTTATTTAAAGTGGATTTCTTTATATCCGACAAAGAAAAAACAACTCTGATTTTTTCAATTTTTATAATAACCAAACACAATATGTCCCTTTTCTCTTTCTCCAATTTCTACTTCCTTTATGATCATAATTTTGGTATCGAAATCTCAACATTTTCTAATATGAATTCACCTGAAATTCGGCTATTGCAATAGAAGTAATCCCATAACTAGTGTTTCCTGTTTCTTTACTACTGTATTCCTCACCCTCCCAATGCCAAATTTAGACAAAGAAAAAAAAAAATATTGATTTTTCAAAATCTCACTATATCAAAATAGAAGTTTGTAAGAACCCATAAAATGATTCCTTATGTGTGTATTTTCGTTATATCAGATTTCATTATAACCGTAGAAATATTGTATGATTTCAATGAACCTATAATTGGGGATTTCAATGAACTTCACTATAACAGAGTTCGTTATATGTGGGTTCAACTGTATTACTTAATATAGTAAATAAGTTGATAAACACGACCACTTCCCACAACAATATTGTTCAACAATCGTTTTCTAATATGTGCTAGCTCAAGGTGTGCCAAATTTCAAAGTGGAGAAACAATGGGTTTATGAGATGAAAGAACTTTGACCAACAAGGTACACTAAAAATGCCGTTTAAGTTTATTCAGAGAAGTACAAAAACTCAAATACAATAATTACAAATCAGTTTAAGAGTCTCTTGTTTTTAATTTTTTTAATTTTTTTCTTGTAAAATGATGGCTGATTCAGTCATTTCTTCACTGATTAGTATATATGTTCTCTCAGTCGCAGTCCTTGGGTCAACCTTTTAGAGAAGAGTCTCAGTTTCTACAACCAAAATGTCAGGTTTTGGCTGTGGATAGTAGAACGGCGCCGCAGATCTTGAGGATGTAAAAAACTAACTTTTGTTTCATGTGATTCATTTTTGCTAGGATACAGCCCAACCACTAGCTTTTGTTGTACTCCACAGTAACGAAACCTGATTCAATATTTGTCAGGTCCTATGTAATACCAGCATTTTATGTTACAGGTTGTTCTATTATTTTCTCAAAACTTAGAGAGTACGATTTAGTGTCCATTTTTGCCTCAGATACAGGAATTATTGCATGGATTTTGTGTGTTCCTTTTACAGTATGTGCTTCATCAAATCTTGCTTTCAGTTTGCTCAGAAGTGCAAAACTTGATTTGAATTCTAGGAATGCTTGTCTTTGCAAATTCGTAAAGTTGTTTATGAGTTATGATTTGCTGTTCATAAGGGTGCTGTAAACTAGTTTTGCTAGCTAAACTCTTCACAGTTCCTCCAAGACCATCACAGGCAGTCTTGCCATGAAAGGTGGCAAAGAAATGCCACTCAGCATTTATCCCAAAATGTTGCTGGTGAAGGCCACATTTAGAAAGATTTTACAATTTTTATATTGGCTTGCACAGCCGTCAGAGAAGTAAACACTTTTAGTTAGATTAGGAATTAACAGTTTAAGCTCGTCGATCAAGATGGTCTGAAACGGGTTGAATGCAACTGCATCGTGGACAAGGCACTCTGAGATAAACACATAATTTAGCTTGTCTTTGTCATCTTCCTTCAAATATACCACAAAAGGATGAAGAGTGGCTTGGGTGTTGTTCCAATGACACGATTGCACTTCCACCTGTAGTACAAAAGAATAATTTCCCACAAAATCACATGTTATGAGAATTTCTCCACTTTTCAACATTGCCATTACTTTATTATAAAATTCCTTCTGCATTGTTACTACGAACGAATCAGTTTTCAATTTGAACAAATCTTGCATAAATTCATTAATAAACTCATCTTTGTCTATTACTACTGTCTGCAACATGCATCTATCAACACTTAACCATCTATTGTATGTCACACTATCAATTATTTCATTTTCAAACATTTTAGAAAGTGATTCTTGTAAGGGACCTGCACCAGGACAAATTTCACATTAATCCAAGTAACAATCTGGTGCAGGTGGGTTGCACTTAATTTTCCACAAACAATTTTTGTAGTCTTGTAGTTCATTATCATCTCCATAAAATTTAAAAGTGTTCATCTTAGTAGCATTGATCATTAGCTTTACATTTGGAGGATTAAACATACACAAACTGTGTGTGTTCCACTTTTTCCTGCCAAAATACAGTTTCTTATGCGTAATTCACAAAATTTGGAAAACCTGATGCAATGATTTGGATGTTCAGTTTGAAAAGTTCATACAGTTCATTCAGGTTCACCAAAACAGTAGTTTCTACAAATGCATTCTTGGTTCATTTTTTTCTCTTATTGCCACCACATCTTTCTTACTAGGCATAACCCTGGTTACATCTTCTCCATTATAAAAGTCAACTACAAGTTGAACTGTTGAATCATCAAAAGCTTTCCCTGGCTTAGCATTAAGAGACGAAAGAATACCTTTATCTCTGACAATTTTTTTTTTTTTTTACAGCTCTAGCCATATAATCAGTTACTCCGAATTCTTTTTTAATTCTGGTATGGCTCCAGCTCATTGGTAAAACCGATAAGATGGTCATTTTTCACTTCTTTTAGTACATTCAGTTTAAAAACTTGCTTTTTAATTGCTTTATAATTTCAGATTTATCATTGTCAGTATTTTGTGGTTGAGTTTCTACAGTTTTAGGTACTAAAAATGTTTTCTCTACTTATTTTCACTTTTTCAAGTTTCTGCTTGGTGTAACATCCTGAACTCTAAAGTTTCTTTTTTTTTTATTATTGGAGATTCACCAACAAGTTCCAATGATTAATTTAAAAAAGCTAGAGAGGAATCAGGATCAACAAAATCAGTGTCATTGTTCCTTTTACTGGGCCCAGATATTGACATACTATCAATATCATCATTATCGTTCTTGCCCAAAAGTTTGTATGAATCCGATTGTTCATCTTTATATATTTTGTTGACTTTCAACCTGCAATTATCACAAATTTTCAATCCTGGCTTTACACTGTCCAAACCCAAAAAACACATCCATTCATGTATACTTCTTGGTTTTCGAGAATTATGTTTTTCTTCTTTCAAGGGGTTGCAACATTTTATTAAAAAAAAGTCCATTCACTTTTTTCATCTTTACTTGCCATTATAAAGTCTCTGGAAATATTTTTTTATTTTTTTTATTAGTCATGATAATCCAATACGTCCATCCAGGACCTGTATGGCTAGAAGCCGATGAGTTGGGTCCCTGGATGAAACTGGATTAACAACTGCTGTATGATGGTCACAGTAGCCGGGGAGGTGAAGATCGTGAATCATGCATGGTCACCCATCCAGTGATGTTGCTTAACTTCACAGAAGTTGTGTTTCAGTGAAATCCCACCAGGCCACGGCCTCCCCCGAGTATAGTTTGGATATTAAAACATAATTTATTGTTGTAAAAATTTTTTACAATAACAAAACTGTTTTTTTACTACATTCTCCAAAATGAAAAAACAAAAAGACACTTTTTAATAAAAAGGAATAGACAACACACACTCACTTGTTTTCACTGTTAACTGGTTACAAGCAAACTGACCATGATGCAATCACTGACAGAGACAAGTGAAGACTTGTGACGGGTTTTGCAAAAGATCTGTTACACATGTGAGGACACTCGCAAAAATGACATAACTACGTGTGTGATGCAGTTAGACACAGTTTTTATTGTCAGAATTGATATTGATGTTTATTCAATGCATAATAATCTATGTAACCGCCATCGTCTTTAACCACACTCTCTAGGTGCGGTTTACAGGCCCGACAAACGTTATGGATGTAGTCTTTCTTCATAGCGGTCACACGTGGTTCACAGATGCTTTCAGCTGGTCGACGTTGCTGTGACAAATCTTGCAGGTCTTGCTCTCGATATGCACCTACACACGTTGTCAAGAGAGTTGAGGTTGGGCGACTGAGGAGGCTAAAAGTCTTTCGACTAGAAATTTATGTTCGACCCCAACCACTCTTGAACGGTCTTGGCACTGTGGGCCGGGGCACCGTCCTGTTGAAAGACATAGTCCGCATTCGTCACCTTTTTCACCCAGGGCAGAACATTCTTGGTCAAGATGTCCTTGTAGTTGGCCGCGGTAAGCCTGTAACTGGTTGGGAACCAAATTGGCGGCATTTTCATGCTATTCGACGCCACGACGCCGAGCATCGTCACTGAAGTCGGGTGGTAGGTTATAGTCATGTAGCGGACCTCAGATGTCCAGGTCGAAGCTGTCCAGGTTCTGCTTGTTGACGACCGGGTCGACTGTGAAAGTATTTTCATCAGAAAAGGTGACAATGCAATTGCCATGGCTCTTTAAGTCGCTGAGAAGGCGGCGACAGTGCTCCTGACGTTTTTCTTGCATGCCATCCGTCAGCAAAGGTCTTGCCACACGCCTCAAACTCTTTCCACCCTCTTCCTTGATGGCTCTAGACACCGTGCCCACAGATATCTTCTTTATCTTTGTGAACTGTGTCATTTTGAGAGTCGGGTCATGTTTGAAGGCTTTTCTGACATTCACACGATTGGTAACGCGAGGTCTGCCTGCACGTGGGAATTCTTTAAGGTCTCCCCTTTTCTCCAGCGTTTCTGAGGCTCTGTGGACAGTCATCCGGCTGACGAGCTGCTTAGCGATGTCAGACTTGTTGTAGCCCGCACGAAGGAGCACAGAGATCTCGATTCTGTTACGTTCCATCGCAATATCCTAGCATCCGAATCTCATTCATTCCACCTATATACGTTTACATTATGGTATCGCCCACGTCTTCAACAGCATCTGCTCCATGGTATCGCCCACGTC
>JAHWFO010048558.1:458400-477629 GCA_023313115.1 Rhysida immarginata | reverse complement strand
ATCGCCCACGTCTTCAACAGCATCTGCTCCATGGTATCGCCCACGTCCTCAACAGCACCCCCCCCCCGATACTGACGCATCCGCAGGTGTAACAGAAATTTTGTAAAACCCGGTAGACTTTCACTTGTGACATGTCTGTTTTGAAAGCCTCAGTTGTTATTTAGACTAAATGAAACTGTAAACATGTATCTAGATTTATGTCATCTTATTTATAGCCTATCAGAAACCCTTTATATATTCTTAAGATACTTTATTATTATTCTTTATACCTGTATATCTAATATTGGCAAATCTTGACAGCATTTTTAGTGTGTTGTTGGTCAATATTTTTTATCTCAAACTCACTGTTTCTCCACTTTGAAATTAGGCATGCCTTGAGCCTGCACATGTTACAATAACATGATTTATAGTTTGTTTTGGAAAAATATTGTATTTTAAGAATATGGTCATGTTTTATATCAAAAGAAAGAGCATTAAAAACTGAAAAAGATGACATCTGTTCCAGCTTTCTATCTCCAATAGTTTTTGAGAAATAGTCAAATAACTATTTCAAAGACACGTCGTTTTTTGGCTTTTTTTAAAAAGTTTTAAAAATTTAAAACTCAAAAACCATAAGTCCGAAAAATCTACAATTTTGTATTTTTCTTTACATTAATCCATGGAATAAATACCAAAAAATTACCAAAATCCAAGACTTACAGGTTCAAAATTATTTTTAAACTGGTTGATTTGGTATGGAATGACCCTATACATTTTCTTGATTAGACTGTATATAATCTTTATGATTATAATATCCATTCATGAATTTTGTTTAAAGTATTCGGAATATAGTTTTTTCTTTCTCTTAATCCATAGTTATTATAGATTTTAAAATATTCATGATTTCTAATGTTATATGGCAAATGGTTTTTTTATTAACAGTTTTTTAGAAAAGTATTTTATATTAAAACTATATAATCAAATAGATCGTATGAATATTTGCTTTATTCATCTTGAGAATTATTTTGTTCAAAATGTTCTCAGACCATTATTGATAACTAGCATTAAGATTTATTATTGTTAAGAAAACATGTGGTGCTGATGCCGTT
Source organism: Rhysida immarginata (assembly GCA_023313115.1). Lineage (NCBI taxonomy): Eukaryota > Metazoa > Arthropoda > Chilopoda > Scolopendromorpha > Scolopendridae > Rhysida > Rhysida immarginata. The sequence continues at coordinate 476,541 of JAHWFO010048558.1, read as the reverse complement.
GTTTTGTTGTTGCTGTTTTTTAGTAACCGTTCCCTTTTTCTTCTTCTTCTCTGTAGTAAATTTAAAAAATGCATAAACCCTTTTTTATTTTCTTGAAGGCAAGTTGAGCATTTTGCAAACCGCAAACCTCTTCGGGTTTTCCCGTGCAACAGTGTCAATGGTATTCCGTAAATGGTAGTTATGCCAGAAAACAACCTCCAACAAACAACTCCGGACGAAACAGGGTCGTGGATGAACGAGGCCAACGGCAACTGGCACGAATCATCCACAGCAACAGGACGGGAACAGCCCGACAAATGGCAGCGCAGTTCAATGAGGGAGCATCCCAACCCATTTTGGAGCACATGGTGCGGCACACCTTGCACAGAGCTGGGTTTAAACAACAGACAGCCAGTACAAGTACCGTCGCTGTCACCGCAAAATAGGAAAGAGCTCCTGCTATGGGCACACAGGCATTGCCACTGGACACTGGATGAGTGGTAGAAGGTCGCCTGGTCCGATGAAGAGCGGTTCCTACTTCATCATGCGGATGGCAGACTGCGCATCTGGCACAGACAGCACGAGGCCATGGACCCATCCAGTCAGCAGACAACCGTACAGGCGGGTGGAGGAGGAGTGCTGGTCGAGGACGACTTCTCTTGGGACATTCTGGATCCTCTGAAATTCGTAGACAAATCCTTGAATGAGACACTCTACCTGAATATTGTTGCCAATCAGGTGCACCCGTTCACGATGACTGTGTTCCCTGGTGGTTACAGACAGTTTCAGCAGGAAAATGCTCCCTGTCCCATGCTCGAATGGTCTTGGACTGGTTCGAGGAACATGACGTGGACTTCCACCTCCTTCAGTGGCCAGCTTGGTCGCCAGATCTCAACCCAATCGAGCATTCATGGGATGAAGTGGAGAGAAGCATACGACGCCTTCTCACACTACCGTCAACCTGCACCAATTTTGGGACGCTGTGGTGTCAGCCTGGGCTGCAATTCCTCCGCAGCGGTTTCAACACCTTTTTGAATCCATGCCAGCACGTATTCAGGCGGTTCTCGCTGCTAAAGGAGGCAAACATGCTATTAGTGGGGTGTCTCTAATAAATTGGTTGGTCAGTGTATGTGGGAAGAGATGACCATAATTTAATAACTGTGAACGAAATACTTCGAGATAGATAATTCGATCAAGCACGGGGATTTCTTAATAGCTGAGAGGAACATGTATCATGGTCATGAAGTTCCCTACAAAATTGAACGAAGAGGGGAGAAGTAAAGCACAATAGGTGAGAAATTACCCAATAGGTAAAGGTCACCAAGCTATCAGCATATACCGTATATCTTCCAATAGTAGCCCCCGGCGTTTATTTTTTCAATTTAATCACTAACTGGGCATCTATTAGAGACCGGCGTTTATTTAGCAATCTGTTTCAAATCTTATAGCTTCCACGACATCATAAACGCACATTATATGACTGCTTTTTTTTTTTAAACAGAATATGGTAGTGCGCATTAAACAATCCTTATGAACAGGACGCCTTGAGAACTAATGGCTGAATAGCAGAGTGCATATGATATCAAAACTTAAAGCAGTATGCTGGAAATCCCCTCAACCCCGAAAGCGGCTCAGACAATGTGGAAGACAATCCCTGGCATGCATTTAGAGATCGGCGTTTATTTAGCAATCTTAATTTTGGAACCTGGCGTTTATTAGAGATCGGTGACAATTGGAGACTAGGCGTCTAGTAGAAGATATACGGTAATTGATGTACGGTTAAAATGCCAAAATATCTAAAGAAGTGAGAAATGGAGTCTGGATTACGTATTTTCAACCAAAGTCGTAAAAATCTTCTCTGCACACGAAAAAGCCGTAACAACCTTACATTAGAGACAGCACCCCAAAAGATGATGCCGTAGAAGAGAATGTGTCATAGAGAAATAAAGAAAGAGTAATATAGAAGAAGGAAGATAATGAAGTCATACAAATAGACCAAATCTTTGTTTGAGAGACATTGCAAGAGCATTAATGTGGGAATCCCAAGATAAATCCGCGGATATATGAATTCTTAAATACTTGAATGTAGAAGAGGGCGAGAGTAAATTTGAATTATAATAAAGACAGAAATTACCAGTCCTGCCAAGTTTATTCCGCTGGGAAAAGATAATATATGTCGTCTTTTCTAAGTTTAACAGCGACAGATTAATAGAATTCCATCGATGTAACTTGGCTAACGTGTTCTTCATTAAAGATTGTAAAACAGGAATCGAAGAGTCGACACAAGAAATAGTTGCATCGTAAGCGTAGAAAATAGACGGAAAGATTATTTATAAATAGATTGAATAAAAGTGGAGAGACTATTGAACCAAGGGGCACCCCTCTATTCCGAATAACAGAGGAAGAGAGTCCCCAATAGTTAAAGAATATCTTCGATTAGATAAAAAAGCCGAGGGATGGCCCATAGATATTATAGAAAGTAGCAAGTTTATTGATCAAGAGATAATGAGGGATAGGATCAAAGGCTTTAGTATACAGCTTTGCAATGAAAATGCCCCACCAACAAGGAGTTATCTGACCTTATCCATATTTAGTAAAGGGGGTTTGTCTACCTCCGACTAGTAAATAATTAGATGCATGCTCACGGGACATGACCATTTGGGTTGATAAAGGCTGTCCGGGTGCCTGTATAGGCTCATCTGTTGACACCTGTGCGAGACGTTTCATACAGTAGGGATGAAGCAACTGCCTCGTGAACGTACAGTACTGTAATCCGCACAATGTTCTTAAAGCTGCGATGGCGACAATGACAACCGTTCATGCAATTAACAGACTTTAAACGAGGTCGGATTATTGGCCTCTCCGAGGCTGGATGGTCAACCAGACGGATTGCTGTCCATGTGTTGTGGGACGCACAGACGGTAGGCCGATGTTAGAGGCAATGGCGAGAGGAAGGCACACATGCCAGAAGGCCAGGTTCTGGAGCCCGGAGAAGCACGTCGGCTCGTACCGATAGGCGGATACTGCGAACAGTGCTAGCGGACAGAACCACCACCCTGCAGCAACTGCGCAACAACATCACTATTCCCGGTACTGCTCTAGTCTCGATAGCGACAATAGCACGCCGGTTACACGCTGCGACAACGTCTGCCAGGCGTCCATTGTTGCGTCTTCCTTTGACACCTGAGCACCGCTCAATAAAACTGCAATGGTGTCGTGAACGAGTGGGCTGGCGAATGGAATGGCGCCTGGCGGTCTTCAGCGATGAATCCCGCTTTTGTCTGGACATCGACAACAGACGCAGACACTGGAACGTGCCAATGAAAAATGCATCCGGTATCGCCATCGTGGACCAACATCCAGGATCATAGTCTAGGGTGCCATCGGCTACGATACCAGAACGTCTTTAGTCACCATCCAAGGCACCCTGACAGCAGCACGGTACGTCACAGAGATTCTGCAGCTCGTATTACTGCCCTTTCTGCACACCATATCTGGTGCAGTCTTTCAGCAGGATAACGCCAGACCGCACACAGCAAATATGAGCATGGCATGTCTGCATGATGTCAACTGCCTGCCATAGCCCACGAGGTCCCCAGACCTATTGCCAATTGAGCACATGTGGGACGTCTTTTACGATCATCCCGCAATCTCTATGACCTGACACAGCAGGTTCACCAGGCCTGGGCAGACGTACCCCAAGATGACATTTGCCACCTGTATGATCACCTACACCTGCGGCTGGAACAATGCATCACTGCTGGGACACCCTGTACAAACGAGTTCACGTCTTGGCTCCATAACGTAATAAAGGTGTGCTCAGATGAATCTCTTGCTGTATACCTACTTCTGGCTCATGCGGATAACTCCTTGTGGGTGGGGCAATTTCTTTGCAAAGCAGTGTATGTTTGGAACTGAAGGCTTAAGACTTTTAAGAACTCTTGATTACAACTGTGTGAGGCTTTGCTAGACCTTTATTTTGTTTTTTGGCAACGAGAGTATTTTTTTTTTAATTAATTGTATTGTTTTTTAACAACAGAGGGAGTCACTTGTAAAAATAAAGAGAGAACGGAGTGCTGTTTTCTTTTGTGCGTGTCAATTCTTTGTGCTGTGACATATTAAATATGTACACATAGACATGGATTGGAGCAACCCATGTCTATCTGTCATTTATTGAGCAATCACACACTCACTGTATTAATTTAGAAACAAAAGGGAAGGGAATGAAATAAAATACCCTCGATTTGGCAATCTAATAAGTCGATTGAGACATGAGGCATAATTTTGGGTTATTATGCAATGCAAATATTACTTTTTGGAACTTTGCAAATGAACATAAATTTATAATTTCTTTATTCTTTGAGAATTTAGTTACAATTAACCCTTGAACATATATGTAAACCAAAATTTATAATATTAGGCCTTTTTTTTTAGACATGTGCTCTTGGGATTAACGGCACCTGGAATACTCCCTATTTTGATACAATAGAGAAGGGGGGGATCTGATATAAGGAAATTGGAGACGAAAATAGCAAGAATGGGGGAATAGTGTAAAAAGGGGATGATAAAAGTGAAATACCGACAGGGTAGTCTGCTTCTTGGAATTAAAAGAAAGAGAGCTATCCCAGAGTGCCGGGATATCTCAAGGAAATGTTTTTCGATTTAAAAAGAGTTGGCGATGGACACTATGAGTGGCAAGACGTAAGAATTAACGGTGTGGCTGAAATCGAACTTCGAGAGGAGAGAACGGACCGACGGCGGCTGGAGGCGTATGAAAGGACGACTAAGGCCGGTCGTAAGCAAGGGGAACCACGCTCCGGTTACATGAGCAGGCGAACGGACGTCGAAGCGGCAACCGACGGCGTGATGCGAGGATTCAGGTGACCACCAACCGACCAGCGAGCCCGTGCCTATCAGTGGGGTAGAGCGGTAATAAAGAATCTAGCGGGCGTTTTAGCTAGATTGCTTTAAAGCTCTAAGCTGAGTAGGCAACGACGAAGTTGGCGATCTGGGAACTCGAGGAGGGGAGCTTGAATCAGCGCAGTAACAGCGGGGATACCGCGGAAGCGACCGACATCGGTGAACAAGTGCCGGACGATATCAGCAGAATCAGTGGAAGCTTCGAAAGTCGACATTAAAGCTAAGTACTGTGTTTTATTTCTTGGGCCCACGCGAAAAGGTGTAATTTAGTGTGACATTCAGCGAGTAAAAGATAAAAGAAACTGAACTCATTTCAAGCCTAAGGCTGGTAGCATAAGCAAGATAGCATAATTGATAATAAATAAGAAATCGAGGGGAACATTGCCTAGAGCACATGTCTGATATTAGTTAATTAAACTGAGTAGATTTTAACATGTTCAGGGTTAAATTGCTTTCTTAGGTTAAGATTATTAACGTACATATGATTTATGCATTTATTGTAGCAAATAGTAATACATATCATTGATGCTCTTTAGAATTTATTTAAATTGCTTTATTTTGATTCCCAACTTTGTATTGATTTTACTTAGATTCAATCCTTTATTAAATATTATTCATTCAATTATATGTCATGTCTCAATCCCTATTTTATTTGCCAAATGAACGAATGGGTCATAGAAGGGTGGTAATCTATTAAATCAGCAGTGTGGGACACTTTGTTACGTAGATAATTTCACTATACGATCACGAGTAGGCTATTTATAGGAAAGTTAAGACCCCGTGGCATTTCATAAGAAAAGGAGCTTAGAGGGGTGGGTTTATTGATTTGAATGACAGGTTACGGGGGTAGAAGTATACGAAGGGTAAGTAAAATCCAACTTTCATTTAGATTTAAGCACTAGATTGATGTGTCTTAAGTTAGAGCGTTATTAGCCAGCAATTTGAGAAACTTGCCCGGAGTAGGTATCCCGCATAAACCGTCACAGTGCAGTACTCAACATATTTAATGGTCCGTCGAGCCGGAGCCGAGAAAGGCAGCTCATATCAGTACTGTGAGTATTTCTCTAGTCTTTGTGTGTGACAATTAGTGAAACTATTGTGTCGATTTTCTTTATCAACGGAAAATCAAATCTTACGTGCAACCTCGCGAGGCTTAAGATGGAAACGTTAGTACGACAGCGTGCTACTGCAAAAGCTTCTCTAACTCGAATGGAAAGCTTTCTAACTACATGTGCAGACAAACTGCCAACTCATGCGGAACTCCAAGTGAGACACGAAAATTTAGATAAATTGATGATGCGTTTTGAAGAAATACAGCGTGAAGTTGAAATCAAGTGCGACGCACGTGATGTAGAGCAACACCAGGCAGAACGGGATGATTTCGAAGAGCGTTATGTGACTGTAAAAGCCAGAATAAAAGATCTACTTGATCAACACAACCAATCAGGTAGTTCATTAGATTCACAAGTGCTTGCTCAAACAACAGTAAAATCGGTAAGTCTACCAAAATTAACCATTCCAACTTTCGATGGAAAATATACTGAATGGACAGCATTTTGGGACTTATTTACATCTCTAGTTCATGAAAATCTCTCATTAACTCCAGTGCAAAAGCTTCAATATTTAAAAACTTCAGTGATTGGGGAACCCGCTCGCTTGATACAGGTGTTGAAGACCACAGATGCAAATTATGAAAAGGCAACAACTCTTTTACGTCAACGCTACTACAACAAACGTGTCATTGTGCAATCTCATGTAGTTGCCCTGTTTAATGCTCCAACTGTCGTCATTGAGAATCCTATCAAGCTACGGCAACTTGTAGACACTGTGCAGGAGCATTTATGTGCATTGAGTGTGCTAGGTGAACCAACAGAACAATGGAGTTCATTGATGATTCACCTTGTCACTGCAAAATTGGACATAGAATCTAGACGACAATGGGAACTGTCACTTACCTCAACAGACATGCCCACCTTTGATCAATTGCAAACATTTTTGGATGTGCGATGTCGTGCTTTGGAAACAATCCTTCCAAATAAAACCAACAGGACAAGTAATGACAACTCAAAGCGACCAAGTGGTAATAAAAACACTAGTGCAAACTTTGTTACTTCGGAAATTTGCTGTATATTGTGTAAAGAAAAACATCCTCTCTACCTGTGTCGACAGTACAAAGAAATGACTGTCCAGGATAGACACTCTCTTGTGAAATCTCATCTCTTGTGCTTCAACTGTCTCAGCCCAAATCATCAAGCCAAACGGTGCAGAGCAAGTCAATGTAAAAGCTGTGGTAAGCATCCTCATACCACTTTACATTTTCCTAAAAATGAAAACTCAAGTATCAAAACGCAGAAAACAACAAGTACTATCGACACAATACCTCAACAGAATGATGTAGTTCAAGTTCACTTCTTAAACAGTACAAGCCAAGTGTTACTCTCCACAGCATTAGTGTTAGTGCAAGACCAGTTCAACAGAATGGTAAAGTGTCGTGCTTTATTAGATAGCGGTGCTCAGAGCAACTTTATTACAGAAAAGTTAACCCGTCGATTGAATCTTTCAACTAAAAGATACTCTGGCGTCATTATGGGTTTGGGAGGTTCTGAAGTCTCTCAAGCCAAAGAGATGGTCCGACTAGACTTTGCTTCTCATGTTGGAGATTTCAAGATGACAGTGTCCGCCATGGTACTCAAGAAGATATCTAACCAATTGCCATTGACATCTGTTGATCCTGGTTATTGGGTCAACTTGCAGTTGCCACTTGCGGATCCAAATTTTGCTGTTCCTGCAGAAGTTGATTTACTACTGGGAGCTGAAGTATTTTCACAAATTATTATTGGGAAAAAAATCATGGCACCCAACGGTCTAAGTGCTATTCAAACAGATCTAGGATGGATTATCAGTGGAATATGTAAACAACAAGAAAACACCGTCAAGGCTGTGCAACAAGTATTTCATGCACACCTAACTGGGGTGGATCTCAGTGAATTTTGGGAACTTGAGAATGTACCAACACCACCAAAGTTCACAGAGGAGGAAGCAAAATGTGAACAACTTTTCCAACAAAACCTCTTGCGAGATGAGGTAGGACGCTATACAGTGAAATTACCAATTCGCGAAGATGCTCAACCTCTAGATGAGTCGAGAAGTACAGCTATCAAACATCTGTTGCGAATAGAGAGCAAATATGCTAAGGATCCAGAAACCTTTAAATTATATCGTGAATTCATGGAAGAATATGAAACATTAGGCCACATGGAACCCATTCCTTTCACTAAGGAACCGAACCAAGAAGTTTTCTATATTCCTCATTTTGCTGTAATTCGCAATGAAAGTACAACCACGAAACTAAGAGTCGTCTTTAATGCCTCCTCAAAGACAGCAAATGGCGTGTCACTAAATGATTGTCTGATGGTCGGCCCTACTATTCAAGAAAGCCTACTATCCATATTGATGAAATTTCGTTTGAAAGCAGTGGCACTAACAGCGGATATTGCCAAAATGTACAGACAAGTGTGGGTGCATCCGAGTCAGCGAAATCTTCAGAGAATTGTATGGAGACCAAATCAGGAGTCACCAATACAGGATTACATACTTAAAACCATCACTTATGGAATGGCATCTTCTCCTTTCTTGGCAATTCATGTACTAAAACAACTAGCACAAGATGAAGGGGATCGATTTCCTTTGGCAGCAAAAGCTTTGCAGGATTCGTTTTATGTTGACGATCTCATTACAGGAGCAGACTCGACCAAAGAGGCGCTTGAATTACAAAAACAGCTTACTCAGTTACTTAAAGCTGGCGGTTTTACTAAAAAAAAATGGGCCACAAACAACAGAGAAGTGTTGAAAGAACTGAAAACTAAGAGTAGCTCACCAATTGCCTTCTTCTTGACTGAGGATCAAAAAATTCGCACTTTGGGAATTAGTTGGAACCCTAACACAGATGAATTTTCGTTCACACTAAACTTCAAACCCTACGATCACATGACAAAACGCACAGTGATCTCAGAACTCTCTAAGTTTTTCGATCCTCTGGGTTGGTTAGCACCAGTGATCATTGTAGGGAAAATCCTCATTCAAAAATTGTGGGTTCAAGGTCTACAATGGGACGAGCCTTTGCCACCTTTCTTATCGCAAGAATGGGAAGAATTGAAAGACTCATTACATTGTTTACTTGAAGTTCGAGTACCTCGATTTGTTGACACAAAACAAGACACCCGAATAGAACTCCATGGTTTTTCCGATGCGTCAGAAGCCGCTTATGGTGCTGCAATTTACTTACGTGCTGTTCAGAAAGACAAATCTGTACACGTTCATTTATTGTGCTCAAAAACAAGAGTTGCCCCTTTGAAACAAATAACTCTTCCAAAGCTCGAATTGTGCGGAGCAGTCTTGCTTGCTAACCTGTTAAAGTGGACTATTATTCAACTGAACCTAACAATCTTTGACACTTTTGTATGGACAGATTCAACAATTGTGCTTGCTTGGATACACACTGCTCCACGTAAACTGAAAACCTTCGTTGGAAATCGAGTGGCAGAAATTCAAGACTTGCTTCCACCGTGCAACTGGCATCATGTCTCATCAAAGGACAATCCCGCCGATTTGTGTTCTCGCGGTTGCACACCTCGTGAGTTAGTCTCTCATAGATTATGGTGGTTTGGCCCAAATTGGTTACATCAACTAAACTTTGATGTTCCCGAATCTATACCGAGATCAGCAAATGAACTTCTTGAAGTTCGACAACCAAAGCAGTGTCATCTGCATACTGAAGAGCTGAAATTGTTGGAAAGATACTCCTCGTTCACAAAGCTCCTAAGAGTTGTAGCCACCATTTAGCGATTCATTTACAACTGTAAAAGCAACGAGGAAAACAGAAGAACCAGTTCGTTATCAACAGGTGAGCTTCGTCAAGCTCGACTTACATGCATTCAAATGGCTCAATTACAAGACTTTGAAGAAGATTTATCCCGTTTACAAAATGGGCAAAAGAGTGCATTACACAAGAAATTAATTTCTCTCCATCCATTCATCGATTCCAAGAACATACTACGTGTTGGAGGCAGATTGTCTAATGCCTCAGTGCCATATGATCAAAAGTTTCCTATCATTCTTTCATCATCCAACCCACTGAGTAAACTAATCATAAAACACTTGCATGTTAACCACTTGCACATTGGCTTGACAGCATTGTTAAGCATTTTACATCAGAACTATTGGATAATAGGAGCTAGAAAATTGACTCGTCAAATTATTTTTCATTGTGTTGTCTGTTTTAAATCAAAGGCAAAACATGCGAATCAGTTAATGGGAAACCTTCCCCGAGCAAGAGTCGAACCTGCAAAACCGTTTCTGCGATGCGGAGTAGATTACGCAGGACCCATTATCATACGAAGCAGAACAGGTCCTGGTAGAGTGCCACAGTTCAAATCATACATAGTAGTGTTTGTGTGCTTCAGTACCAAAGCTATTCACTTGGAATTAGCAACAAATCAATCATCAGAATGCTTCATGGCCGCATTCAAGCGTTTCATCAGTCGTCGTGGGCGCCCAGCGCATATTTATAGTGACTGTGGAACTAATTTCGTTGGAATTCAGGCAGACTTAAAATTTGTTACGAAAAACGTGGAAAACCGTCTCGCAAACGAAGGTATACAGTGGCATTTTAATCCGCCATCGGCACCTCATTTTGGAGGACTATGGGAGGCAGGAGTAAAATCAACCAAAACTCATTTGAAGCGCATCATTGGAAATAATATTTTGACTTATGAAGAACTGTTGACAGTGTTAGTTCAAATTGAAGCTTGCCTCAATTCACGTCCGTTAACCCAAATGTCGTCAGATCCAAGTGATTTTAACGTTTTAACGCCTGGTCATTTTCTAATAGGAGAATCTTTGACATGTATTCCAGAACCTAACCTAACTTCTCAAAGCTACAATCATCTGTCATGCTGGAAACTGACACAACAAGTTGTACAACATTTCTGGAAACGCTGGCAATCAGAATACTTGATGCGATTGCAGCAGCGACCTAAATGGACTAAAAAACAAGAAAATGTGAAGTTTGGAGACCTAGTTCTTATCAAGGGAGGTAATCAGCTGGTAATGCAGTGGCCTTTGGGACGTATCGAAAATATTCATTATGGACATGATGGTCTTGTGAGAGTTGTAACCGTGCGCACCACTACAGGACTGTTAAAACGACCCATAACAAAATTGTGTGTTCTCCCTCTAGATGACTAAATGAACTCCTTAAGGAGTTCATGGGGGGGCGGTATGTTTGGAACTGAAGGCTTAAGACTTTTAAGAACTTTTGATTACAACTGTGTGAGGCTTTGCTAGCCCTTTATTTTGTTTTTTGGCAACGAGTATTTTTTTTTAATTAATTGTATTGTTTTTTAACAACAGAGGGAGTCACTTGTAAAAATAAAGAGAGAACGGAGTGCTGTTTTCTTTTGTGCGTGTCAATTCTTTGTGCATTACTCAACAGTGTATAATCGAGAAAGACAGAAGCAACAAATTACCTTTGGATTAGATGTTATATATTCTAGGAGATCGTGACATGCCGTTAAAGTGCTACGCCTTGTACAAAAACTGTGCTGAGAAGCGGAGAGAAGCTTATTAGAGAAGATATAATGGGATAAACGGGAATAAAATAGTTTTTCAAATATTTTTGCAAAGCCGGAAAGACTTGAAATCTGGCGATAATTAGCGAAGTTTTTTGGATCACCTTTCTTAAAAGTAGGGATAATTTTTCCATGTAATAGGCAAGAGGGTAATTTACCCTGAGAAATAGACGAATTAAAAAGCAGGGTTAGAGGTAAAGACAAATGCTAATGCGGCTCCAATTAGTACATCTGATCAAATTCCTAAGGGATCCGGAAAAGGTGAAGATTTTAATTGTTTAACAGCCAATAAAGTTTTCTCCTCTGAAGTAGGAGAGACGAAAAAAGCACAAGGCTTCAGAGGAATAGAAAAGGGGGGGGGGGTAACTTTGCTGTATGGGCGGATTAGCATTAGTAGTTAGCAGTAACTTCTCAAGGAAGTTATTGCCAACATCTCAAGAAAATTATTGCCAATTTTTTTAAATGCCATAAAAAATTTGTAGCATGTAATCCCATATCTTATTTTGGATTCAAACAGTGCACTATACACGTATTATGTAAGTAATACCCAGTCATAAAATAATTAATTTTTCTTCTCTTTTACTTAATATACTCGTATACAGGCTATACGGGAGCAGTTACTTTATTAATGGTTATACAGGATACGAATCCACGTTTCTCGCTTGTACGCATATTAAGATAACGCCCAGCCTCCCTCACAGTAAATAGACTCATCCTTCCAACTCTCTGTGCAGGCCAATGATATCAGCTAGGATAAAGGCTGGATCGACCCTTCTATGGGTGCATCGCTATAACAGTGTGTCTAAGAAAATGATAAGTACCAGACATTCTACTCGATGAATTTTGTGGATGCACGTTGCAAACGTAAGAGGATTGCACGTTGCGAAGCTAGGAGTCGATGTGATTTTTCGATAAATGTAATATTTGTGTGAAGTTTTAAAAAGTCAGAAACGTAAATTTAACATTCCTACTTCTACCGAAGCTTGTTTTAAATTAATTAACCCTTTTGCTGCGTAAAGCGGACATATCCACACAAAATTACCTGTGGAAATCTGATTCATCTCACAGGGTTTAAAAAACTTATTGTTATGCTGCTAAAAGTGGATAATTCCATTTTCTCAAGAATGAAAATAAAATTTAATTACGCCGTAAAAGGGTTAAACAAATGATTTTAGAGAAATGAATAAATAAAACTGATGTTTATGTCTAGCACTGGTTCGTTCATTTCCGTTGTCATAAACGTTATTTTTAAATTTTAATACACAAAAATGGGAAATTTATAATACAGAATTTCCTGATTTTCCATAATTTGACTATAAATTTAGAGCAGTCACAAGCCCCCCCTAAAAATATCTAAGATTTAAGCAAGCCAAGCTTCTAGAGCACAAACACAAAGAATACACTCACTAAACAATATATCTTTATAGGCTAGAGACAATACTTAAAACTTATTTAAATTCCAGAAATTTAATCAAGGCCATCAATACTTATGCCACGCCAATACTCTCCTACTCCTTTTGAGTCATACAGTGGATACAAACAGATCTTGATGGACTTGAAAAGAAACAACGTAAACTGCTTACAAAGCGCAGAAAGCACCATCCACACGCACCTATTGAAAGCCTCATCCTGCCTCGTTCAGAGGGAGGCAGAGATCTTATTGACATAATAGATCTACACCAGAAACAGACTCAGTCACTCAGAGAATTCTTTTACTCGAAGCAACACACATCACCATTACACAAAGCAGTCTGCATGGCTGATACGAAATACACACCTTTGAATCTGAACAATATGCAGAACACCCATAACATTCCTACAACATGCACTAAACTTCAATCCTGGCTCGGAAAGCAACTCCACGGTAGACGTCCTTCTGACCGCAACCAGCCGCATCAAAGATTTGACTGATGGGTCTTGCAGGAAATGCCATATCGCAGAGGAAACCATCCAACACGTCATATCCAGTTGCAAAATACTCACGCAGACAGATTATTTACACAGACATAACCAGGTAGCCAACATCATACATCAACATCTAGCTAAGATACACAAGCTAAGGGACATTTATACTCCATACTATAAAAATATCCCCGACACTGTCTTAGAGAACACCACACATAAACTATATTTTGACAGAGCTATAATCACTGACAAAACTATCCCTCATAACAGACCAGACATTACACTAGTAGATAAGCAAAACAAAGTGGCTTACATAATTGATATCTCCATCCCCAACACACTCAATTTACAAAAGACATACACTGACAAAATCACTAAACATACAAATCTTGCACACGAAATAAAATGCCTTTGGGGAGTTAACAGAGTGCACATTGTTCCTATCGTTCTTTCTGCCACTGGGGTTATTCCACACTTGCTACACAAAAGCCTGTCAAAACTAAATTTAAACCCACACTTATACAAAACCTTACAGAAGGCCACAATTGTAAACACCTGTCACATAGTAAGGAAATTCCTACACCCAAACATCAATACTCCCACGAGTGCATAACTTTCCCTCCCTCGCATTTGAGTCCCTTGGGCTTTGGCTTTCTTTTGGGTCCGCCTCTGGGATTGGCTTCCGGACTTGATCCGAGTTTGGCTTCCCCAAACAATGATAATAATAATAATGTAACAACAACTGAGAAGATCCCTTCAGATGGAACCTGAAAGAAAAGCCTGTGTTGCCCCCTACAGACCAAGCCCAAAACAGGGTTGATGAGTGAAACATATAAAAGAGAAAAAAGGAAAAAAAAACAAAAAAACAAAAAAACAATAAAGGCTAACAAAGCCAAATCAATCAGAAAAAATAAAACAGTGAAAACAAAGCTGGAATCAATAAAATAATTAGACAATATATAATTATTATTTAAGTACAAATATATATACACAAACAGAAAAAAAAAACAAAAAAACTTAAGAAAATAAGTACAAATGCAAACTATTGACAGCAGCCAAGTTTATGCCTTTAAAATGGTTAAAATAATTCTGAATTTATTCACTGGGTTAATATGCGCAATATGTGATCTCCATTTAAAAACAGCATCAATTACATAGCCCGTATGGGACACCCTAAGGGATTGAAAATTAAAATCAGGTAACAGAACTGGCACAGCAATTCTGCTATGACAAATACTAAGCAAGATGTTAAACAAATACTAACTATGCGATTTATATTATATTCACCCAGCTTATAAGTAAAAAGATTCAGGGATTTTAGATGATTAATTTAGAAATTATTAAAGCTACGCCATTTGCGTTGGATTTTATGCAAAATTTGGAGATTACCTCCAAACCATATCCAAACGCAATAAGTGAATTTAGGTATCACAAACACTTTAAACAATATATGAAAAGTTTTACTATCCGAAAAAAAATGTATGGATCTCTTAATCATCCCAATACGACGAGACATATCCAAATAAATGGTATTCATATGAAGCCCAAAAGAGCAATTATCAGCTAAAATCACTCCAAGATCCCTTAATGAAGTAGTTCTTTTAAGAATACATTGATGAACTTGGTACTTAAACAAAAAAGGCGCTGTAGCCCAATTAAAAGAGACCGCATAAGATTTTTGAGGATTTAACAAAAGACCATTATCTTTAGCCCATTGATAAACTTTTAACAGAGCATCCTGAAGACCAGTACAATCCTTCCAATCTTCAACACCATGATACAGTCTAACATCATCGGCGTACAATAATATTCTAGAATGATAAGGTGCCAGCACCAGAGGAAGGTCTGCAACAAATATGTTAAACAGTAGAGGCCCTAGAGGAGAACCCTGAGGAATTCCACTTTTGATGATAAAAGTTGGGCCTGGTTGAACTTGAGAACGCATAATAAAACTTCCGTCTTTGAGCATTGTACTGAACCAATCCAAGGCGGATTTAGATAAACCAATATAAGATAACTTCGTTAACAGTAATGAAATGTTCACTTAATCAAAGGCCTTTGAAAAATCTAGGAAGAGGGCATCGGCCTACTTCCTATTATCCAGATGCATAATAACATAGTGCATAAATGTTGCAAGATTAGTCTGAGTGCTTCTGTTGGCACGAAAACCATGCTGCTCATCCGGAAGAATCGGCCACCAACAACTGTAATAACTTAGATGGGAATGAGATAATAGTAATAGGCCTATAGGCCTTTTGAGCAGATGGATCAACCTTATTCAGAATAGGCTGTACATGTATAAACACCCTCTTCCATAATAATAATAATAATAATAAAACTTTGTTTTTAATGGAAATAAATGTAACTAGTGAACTAATTACTGATTAATTAAATATACATGTATATTTGTGATACTTATTTTAATAACTTTCTTTCGAAATTCCACTGCCAAAGAAAGTAATTATAATTCCCTTAAGCGTGAAAAAACTTATTTGCAGCTTAATTTAAGTGTTTCGCACTTATTTACATGTTCAAAATTATTTACCTATGGCTTTGATTATGCTTTATAAAGATGCAGTCCCTGAATATCATAGTTCACTCATGTCTGGTACCAGGCAATTCTTTAGACATGTGCCTGTGTTAACGCGCTCATAGAATGGTCGGTCCAGTCTTTATCCTAGTTGATATCATTGTTACAGGCATTGTGCTGCAAAGAATAGTGTCATCTGTGATGAGAATAAGTGCATCATGATGGGTCTTGCACCATCTGACGGAATTGCTGCAATGGTAATGGATGTAGTACTGGGTGATGTATAGAAATATGTGAGAGAGTAATGGTTTTCAGAGCTGATAGTATCAAACAATTCGAACAACAGAAAAAAAAATTAATGACAGGCTCGGAATGAAAAATCTGTAAAGAAAGAAGGATAAAACATGAACTATAAAGAGGAAACAAGATATGAATTACTAGTAGCGTTTGGAAAGCTCTATCCAATTTCTTCATTCTCAATGGTGAAATTGGGAGTAAAACAATCTTAGGAATGGAAGCTGTATAGCCTAAGGAATGAATGAATGAGGGGTAAAATGGCCATCCCACCTCTAGAAAAATAAGAAATCTATCTAAATGTCTTAAACACTAAGTTGGCCAAGTTTGCAAAAAGCAGAAAGTTCATTTCATTATAAAAAAAAAATAGCAGGTTGGAAAGTTCTAGAGTTTCAAGAATTAATCAAACAACTTTGAGAGCATTAAGATCAATCCCAACATCTTAGGTTTTTGTTTCCCCTGCTCCATTAGCGGTATTATCTTCTGTTCAATTGTTCTCTAAATTTTCTTATTGACTCTGTTTGTCAGCACTTTTTCAATTCATCTCCTCCTACTAACTTACTCAGAAAGTGTTAGTTCACTCCGTGCAGAAGACGATGATGTCATCTCCGAGCGGGCGGCAGCGTGCGCATGCGTCAACTTGCTCAATGCTCCCTCTCAGCTCAGCTTATCAAAGAGAAGATAAGAAGTAAGGCGCTCCGTTCAAAAGTGAGAGTTTGTGGAGTTTAGTAGTGTATCCAAAATACTATCCCATAAATAACTATTTTACCATAAACGTGTTTAATAGATTAAACTAATCCTATTGTATATAATGTATTAGTAAAGTTTCCCTTTACTGTTTTGAGTGTGAAGAGTTTTATCCTTCGAGCGAGCGATAATTCAGTCTGTACAGGGATGGACCCCCTCCCCCCTTCATCTGTTCTTGGTGTGTATGTATATGTGCTTGTATTTATGTGTGTATGTATGTATGTATGTAAGTATGTATGTATGTATGTATGTATGTATGTATGTATGTATGTATGTATGTAACCAATAATAAAAAAAAGAGAAAATTCTGTCTGTACGTATGCATTCTTGAGTTATACAGGTTTTTTATGCCCCCCGCCTCCAAACATTTTGTTTCATTTTTTTTTCTTCTCTCTTTTCATGTTCAACCATTTCAAATTATTTTGAAAGTTTTTATTAAAAAAGCCCACAATAACTATGATTAATTCACCATTTGAAGAACTTCTGAAGACAGATTAGGGTGATGGGTGAGACACTCCGTTTAAACAAGAGTTTGTTCGTGAAAATCGTTGTATAACTGTTTGAAAGCGACATAACAGAAGAAACACCTCTTATCCACAAAATATTGTTGCAATTCCCACTCTTCTCTCGATGTCTTGAATCCACCTCTTATCCACAAAATCTTCTGTTATTATGAGTTTGTTCAGAAATTTAGTATCCAATGTTATCCAATGAATAACTATCATTCTATATATATAACTAGCAAAGGTACCCGGCGTTGCCCGGGATAATTACACTTGGATGTAAACAGAACAATCTCAAAAAATTAAATTAACTTTGGCAATATCTTAAAAATTAACACATGAAAATGCTTAGAATTAATACAGTAAAAATTCTTAATGAAAATTCGAAAGAAATCTTTTTAAAGGCTCACAATGGCTGGACCTCTCCAAGGATGCCACTGCTAGTCTAAATAATTTCTTACTCACGTAATCTTACCTCAGATGTATACTTAGTGTTGTTGCAATTTCCACTCTTCTCTCGATGTGTTGAAGCAAAACTTGGCCATTCATCACTTTGTGCAGTCTAGCGGTCGCCGATTCTTCTATTTACTTGCTTCCCATTTGCTCAATACATCACTGAGCTAAAGGAGTGCTT
>JAHWFO010048558.1:413990-451747 GCA_023313115.1 Rhysida immarginata | reverse complement strand
AGCACGGAGCTAAAGGTTTGCTTTCTCTGTCGTCTTTCCACTCTTTCCCAATAGTCTGCTAACTCTCCATTGTCTCCATTTACTGATCATTTTTAAAGATTTTCAAGAAATTGTTAAGTACTAAGAACTCTCTTTTCTAAGAAAAACCTGAATAACAGGAATTCTATGCATTGTTACAAATTGAAACTTATCCATATTGCATTATCATTTTGAGCTCATTGTTATTGGTGAATTGCGCGTTGATACCATTGTTGATATCTATTGTTGCACAAACATTTCCTTGCATTGTTGGTCATGAGATATGTTACGTTTCTGTGGGGGATTCGATGGGATGGGACAGGACTAAACTTAAGGACTATGGATTACCTGGTGGTAAAGTGTCCGGCTCCGACGTGCATTCGTGGTGGTGGAATGGATGACTGGCGTGTCATCAATACGATTACGGCTGGGAGAATGGAATGGCTGGCGAACGTTCCTTTTCAAAACATCAACAACGACGACAATGGTGGGCACAACAATGGGTAGACAATACAGAAACAAACACCACTACAATAATGAGGATCGTGCGCGATAACAATAGCATGTTAATCGCCGACACGACACTTCCTCCCGTCGCACTTAGCTAGGCGAATACCGCTGGGGCGGATGCCGGGTGCGACCGGAGCGCCGGAGAGTTACTGAGTTCTGAGTCGGTTGGTCTCTACGACGCGTGGTGTCTGTTTCAGAGCGCTCTGGAAGCTGATTCTCTTCCGCACCTAGTTGATGCGGCTCAATTGGCTCGGGGGAGTCGCACAAGTCTGGCGGCGAATCCTCGACCGCTGGAAATGGAGTTGCTGCCGTGGTACTTAGTTCATAATCGGCGGCAACCGGGATCACCTCGGTTGGGGTGGTTGGGCAAACTGTTGCCGGGGAAGCGCACTCGCTAAAGCGCACCCGTCGAGGCGTTGCTGGTTTCTCCGTTCCTTCTCGGGGTGGCGCACTTGGGCGTTCTATGTCTCGTGGCTTAAGCTGATCGATGTGGCGTTTCGAATAACTGTTGTCAACCGCCACTTCGTAGTGGAGATCTCCTAAGCGACGACTGACAACACCTGGAAGCCATTTTCTTTGGGAAACATTCCCTGACGACACATAGACTGGTTGCCCAACCCGAAGTGATCTGTACTTGGGTGAGAACGAAGCTTGGTGACGCTGTTGCACTCGCTGGTTTACGTCTTGTGGCCGTAACATATCCAGACGAGTGTACAGTTCTCTTCCCAAAAACAATTTTGCGGGAGACTCCTCCGTGGTGGCATGTGGCGCTCTTCTATATCGTTCCAGGAACGTGTTAAGGTTTCGTTGCAAGCTGGCTGGCGTCGTACCCATGGCTTTCAATGCACATTTTATCGTCTGTACATAGCGCTCAGCTTGCCCGTTGGTGGATGGGTGGTATGGCGCTGTGCGTTTGTGGAATCGTACTCCTCGCACTTTCAGGTACGTCGTAAATTCGTCGGCGACAAACTGGGGGCCATTGTCAGAGACCACGGTGGTTGGTATTCCGTGTCTCGCGAACAGCTCATCCAGGATGTCGATGGTGGCTGTCGCGGTCGTCGACGAAGTTACCTTCGCTTCCACCCATTTGCTGTACGCGTCTACTACTATCAGAAGCATTTTCCCCGACACTGGTCCGGCATAGTCCACATGGATTCTTTCCCATGGCCCCTTAGGATACTCCCAATGGTGGGTTCGAAACTGGGGAGGTGCGCTGGAAGTCGTTGCACATTGAGCGCACGTTCTGACGGTGCGTTCGATATCAGCGTCAATACCGGGCCAGTATACGAACGAGCGGGCAAGGCCTTTCATCTTGCCCATCCCTAGATGGCCGGTGTGGAGGTCATCTAGGACTGGTTGCCGTAGTGGTGGTGGAATCACTACTCGATGTTCGTAGAGTAGACAACCAGCGCTCGTTGTATACCTGTCTTCGGGTGCTTTGAAACCAGAGCGACTTAGATCCCGTCCTCGAGCTAGCTCCTGGACAATTTGACCCAGTCTTGGATCGCTTCTTGTGGCTTTGGCGATGTCCTCTGGCCGAATGGGTAACTGGATCATTTGGTGGATCACAAATCCCTCAAATCCATCTTCCTCTTCTTCTTCTACCCTGTTAATAGACGTAATGCGAGAGCAATAGTCGGCGTTTGAATGGTCCTTTGTTGGCTTGTAAGAAATGGAATAGTTAAAATTACTCAGATATTCTGCGTAATTGGCCATGCGACTAATGCACAGGGTTGGGAGAGATTTATGTGGATGAAATATTTGAGTTAGTGGCTTATGGTCTGTGACTAACTCAAATTTTCTTGCGTACAGATAGTTAAAAAATTTTTTAACAGCCCATACGATGGCAAGGGCTTCTTTGTCTATCTGGGGATAGCGCCGTTCCGTTTCCGAAAGAGATCGGCTGGCATATGCTATGGGTCTTTCTTTACCGTTGGCTAGTCTGTGACTCAATACAGCCCCTAATCCAAAGCTACTTGCATCTGTGGCGAGAATGACTGGGAGAGAGGGATCATATTGGGTGAGGACCTGCGGCGAGATGAGGATGGTCTTGAGCTCCTCATAGGCCTTTCGTGCTTTGTCGGTCCACACGAATTTATCATGGCCCAGCATTTCTCGGAGTGGCTTTGCTTTGTGGGAAAGATTTGGAATAAAGGCGCTGTAGTAGGTCGCTTTCCCCAGGAAGAGCTGCAACTCCTCGGAAGACGATGGTATGGGCGCTCTTTGTATGGCAAGAATATGCTCATTTGATTTATGGAGGCCATTTTTATTAATAACATGTCCCAAACAGTTCAGTGACGTGGCTGCGAGGATACACTTTTTACGGTTAAGATGGAATCCGTGGTGGTCCAACCGACGTAGCGTTTGGCGTAACGCTTCCACTAGCTTGTCAAATGTCGGGGCAAACACAATGATGTCGTCAAAAAAATTGACCACATTTTCTGCTTCTCGGAACACCTCCCCCATCCGACGTTGCCACAACGCTGGAATATTTGCGGCACCATAGACGGCTCTAGTTGGTCTCACCAGTCCATGGGTCGGCGTGTTCAGAGTCAGAACCTCCCGGAATTTGGCGTCGATTGGTAAGTGGGTGTATGCATCCGTGATGTCTAGATGAGCAAACCACCCAGCCCCTCTCATTTTGTTAAATATATCCTCTATTTTAGGGATCGGGTACTCATCCACGATCATCTGCTTGTTGACCGTAGGCTTGTAGTTTCCAGTGATTCGCAGCGCACCGTTTTTTTTAACCACTACGTGGGTTGGCGAAGCCCACTCGGAAAAATCGACACGTTCGTAAAAACCAGCTTTGATTTTTTCCTCGATGGCGGCAGCATATTGATCTCGTAGAGCAAGTGGGACATCTCTTGCTCTAGCAAAGACAGGGGTGGCATCTGGCACAAGATGGACTGACGCTGGTGGCCCCCTTAGTTTCCCTGCTGTGGTTTGAAAGATGTGGTCAAATTCTCTCACTACACAGTCCAGTTGGTATTGCTGTTCCTTGGTTAAAAGTCCCTTGGCTGGATTTTCTTGGATGGATTGAATGGGTGCGAACAATTTGTCGAATTGGATCTCGTGGACGAAACTGGCGATCCATTCGCGACCCATTAATCCCGTAGAATTTCCTTCCACCACATAGAGATCCATATTACGGGTAGTGCTGCCAATGGTCACTTGCACTCTGACTTTTCCGAGGCAACGCACCTGGTGACCAGTATAGCTTCGGAATTGACGGTCAGTCTTCTGCAGGCGTATACGTGGTTTGATTTTGCGTAGACGGGTGACACCAACAATACCACAGGGTGCCCCCGTGTCGACCTCCATCTGCAGATGATTGCCGTCAATCGTAACGTCTATCACATTCGTGTGGGAAGTTGCAGATGAGATCTGGTTCAGCGACTGGACCCGGTCTATTGGAACTGGCGTTTCATTGGGTGGAGTACGACAGGTACCCTTAGGCTTTGCACGACAGGCTCTGGCGATATGTCCGGTCATCTGGCAGGAGTAGCAGGTTGCAGTTCTGAAACGACAGGTGTCTGCCCAATGCAGACCACCACACCTGCCACACGGCTGTTTTGGCACAGTCTTGGTTCTGTTGCTGCTGGAATGGCGACTTGTTGCGGAACGATTGCGCTCGTTGCTCGCACTCGCTCGAAGAGGCTTCTTCTGTCGACTCCTCCCACGATGGTTTGACTTGGTACTTGGAGCTTCATATCCAAGTTTATTCGTAGCCTCGGGTGCTGGTTGGCTTACAGCCTTCCCGATGACCCATGTGGCTTCTAGACTTTGGGCGATAGCATATGCCTTGTCAAAATCATCTGGCTGCTTGGCGATGATTTCGTCACGTGTCTCGGGGGAGCGAAGACCGTGAAGGAATTGCTCTATTAGCATCCGGTCTAGAAAGTCACCATATTGGCAGTGTGCTGCACTTTTACGTAGGCGGAGTGCGAACTGGGCCACTGATTCTTCTGGATGTTGAATAACAGTCCGGAATTTGATGCTTTCAACATACTTGTTTCGTGGACGATCGTAGTGGCCAGTCAATATTGCTTTAAGTTCCTCGTAGGGAATCGCCTCTGGTTCTTTTGGGCTTGCCAAGATCTTCAGTACACCGTTTAATTCCGCGCCCATGTGTACTCGTGCATAAGCGGCATACTGGGTAGAGGGAATATTCGAGAGTTGCAACGCCCACTCGAATCTCTTGAAATATTCTCCAACGGACGTCTCCTCGTCCATTCGGAACGGCGGCATGGTAAATGGAGGAGGCCGCGGCGAGGCTAGTTCCGCAGCACGCTCTGCGCCAGGAGCGGGGGACGCCGTTATATTGTTGGTCCGTGCAGAGTGTTTGTGCATTGCGTGTTTATACCATTGTTGGTACCTATTGTTGTACAAACTTTACCTTGCATTGTTGGTCATGAGATATTTCTCATTAATATGCCCTGCCATAACCATGAATATCGATTTTTTATCGATAATTATTATTTTTCCGAAATCTGAGGTAGACAGTGACCTTCCTCATGCTTTGAAGATCAAGTATGCAAAATTTCATCAAGATCGGAATAAAACTGTAGATTTGTATAAAAAACGTACAGACCCACCCACCCACAAACATCCTTCTTTATATATATATATAGATAGAAGAAGGATGTTTGTTTGTTTGTGGGTTTGTTTTTTATACAAATCTACAGTTTTATTTCGATCTTGATAAAATTTCACACACATGACCTTCGCAGCACGAGGAAGGTCACTGCCTACCTCAGATTTAGAAAAAATAATAATTATTGATAAAAAATCGATATTCATGGTTAAAGGCAGGGCATATTAATGAGAAATATCTCATGACCAACAATGCAAATAAACGTTTGTGCAACAATAGGTATCAACAATGGTGTCAACATGCAATGCACCAACACTATGCAAGGATCAACAATATATGTCTCATGACCAACAATGCAAGGCTTGTGTAATATAGAATTCAATGCATAGAATTCCTGTTATTCAGGCTTTTCTTAGAAAAGAGAATTCTTAGTACTTAACAATTTCTTGAAAATCTTTAAAAATGATCAGTAACTGGAGATAATGGAGAGTTAGCAGACTATTGAGAAAGAGTGGAAAGACGACAGACGAAGGAGTCCTTTAGCTCCGTGCTGTATTGAGCAAATGGTAAGCATGTCAATAGAAGACTCAGCGACCGTTAGAGTACACAAAGTGATGAATGGCCAAGTTTTGCTTCAAGACATCGAGAGCAGAGTGGGAAATGCAACAGCATCAAGGGGAACAACTAATGTAAGATTACATGACTAAGAAATTATTTAGACTAGCAGTGACATACTTGGAGACCATTGTGAGCATTTAAAAAATTTTTCGAATTTTCATTATGAATTTTTTACTGTATTAATTCTAAGCGTTTGCATGTGTTTATTTTTAAGATATTGCAATACTTAATCAAAAAACAAAGAAGAGTCCAAGCCATGGTGGGGTTATCACCAAGCTCATTTGGTAGCATAGCAGATCCAAACATTTAATAAAAATACATTTTGACTATATTCTGTGTGAATATGAATATTTTTGAAATTGAGATGATGATAATGTGATAATTGAAGGTTCGTTTCCAAGAATTATTTATAAAGAGCATAAAATGATGAGGCAGTGACAGGACATAAATAAGGCAGCATATATTGAGGAAGAAAAGGAGTCAAGCGTGTCTCTGTTGAGTTCCCTAGTAAGCATCCAGACGACTGGCAAAAATTTGTGTTTGTAAAAGAAAGAAAAAGAACGGGTATTGGTCAGAGAAACTCTGCAGCTAAAACAGAAAAAGCTGTACGGGCATTGGAAACATCTGAACAACGGGGGTTTCGAATAGAGCATGACGATATAAGAGCTTCTACGTCAAGGGCGAGAAAAACTTGGGTCTAAAGTATCCAGTTATGTTCCCCGGTGGTGAAGATTGATATTTTAATCTGAGGCAATTCAACAAGAAGTTAAATAAAGTCCTGGTATATCACCAAGAATTTCAATTTTTCGGATTTTTCTAAGAATGGATAGTCCCTTCGGTCTGCGTTTTATTGATCGAGTTATAATCAATTGGGAGTTATAATTTAACTTCTTGAGATTGTTCCGTTTACCTACTAGTGTAATTATACCCGGGCAAAGCCGTATCCTCTGCTAGTACTAAGATAAAGTGTTTTTATTTTGGGTGATCGCTCTCAAAGGATAAAGCTAGTCAGACTCAAAACAGAAAAAGGAATCTATTACAGAAATCTTTACTAATACAATACAATTAGTTTAATCTATTAAACAGGCTTATGGTAAAATAGTTATTTATAGGAAAGTATTTTGGATACTAAAATCCACAAACTCTCACTTTTGAACGCAGCGCCTCACTTATATCTCCTCTCCTCCTCGATGAGCTGAGTAGAGAGGGAGCATTGAGCAACTTTACGCATGCACGCGCTGCTGCTCAGAGATGACGTTATCACCTTCTAAACGGAATGAGCAAACACTCTCCGCTTACCCACTGAGAATTGAGTCTAATCATGTTACCTCTTTCTCTCTCGTTCCCTCCCCCCGCCCTCTCCCTTCTTAGGATATATGTCCTCTATCCTTAAGGTTATTTTTGTCTGAACTACACTACTGAGAATGAATGCAAAACCATTTGAGATATCATTCTAGTATTCCATGTTATGTTTCATTTTGTCTTTAGATACGAGGCATGTTTTTTAAGTAAGTACCGTTTTGCGAATCCGCCGCCGCAGCGCTACGGTCGGCGTTCCGTGCATGCGCGCTGGTTAACTACATCTCTTGTCTACGCACTGACGCCATTACAGTCTTATTCTTCATTGTATACGTTGTTTACTGAGTGTTTAAGATGTTTCCGACAATCGTGAGTCCCGCCGATTGTGAAGTACGGGCTGTTATACGATTTCTTAGTGCTAAAGGCATAAAACCGATCGATATTCATCGTGAGATCTGTGAAGTGTACGGACAAAACATTATGAGTGATCGAATGGTAAGGAAATGGGTGAGAGCATTTAAAGATGGCCGCACAAATGTGCGTGATGAAGAACGGAGTGGGCGTCCTTCGGTCGTTAATGAAGATTTGGTGCAGAAAGTGGACGAAAAGGTGAGAGAAAACAGACGCTTTACAATTTCATCATTGTGCGACTGCTTTCCTCAATATTCTCGTAGTGTTTTGTATCGCATTGTGACCGAGAACTTGAATTACCGGAAATTGTGTTCACGTTGGGTTCCAAAAATGTTGACGGATTTGCACAAAACCCAACGTTTAGGCAGTGCATTGACTTTCCTTGAGCGGTACCACAATGAAGGTGAAGATTTTTTAGACCAAATTGTTACTGGTGACGAAACATGGGTGGCCTACGTCACACCAGAATCGAAACAAGAATCCATGGAATGGCGACATTCATCATCACCCAAAAAAGTGAAGTTTAAGCAAACAATTTCTGCCCGGAAAATCATTAATCAGTGAAGTTTTTTGGGACAGAAAAGGAGTATTGCTAGTGGAGTTTCTGCCTCGTAATGAGACAATCAATGCAGCGTCTTATTGTGAGACATTGAACAATCTGCGTAGTGCAATCCAGAACAAAAGACGTGGCAAGTTGAGTAAGGGTATCGTTTTGCTGCATGACAATGCCCGTCCACATGTGGCTAATCGGACCAAAGATCTCATCAAATCTTTTAAATGGGAAACTCTAGATCATCCTCCATACAACCCTGATCTGGCGCCCAGCGACTACCATTTGTTCCTGCACTTGAAGAAACACCTGGGTGGTCAGCGTCTTCAAGACGATAACGAAGTCAAAACATTTGTGATACAGTGGTTAACAAGTCAGGCGGCAGAATTTTATGAGGAGGTTATTCAAAAACTGGTGCCACGTTATGACAAGTGCCTCAATATTCACGGAAATTATGTAGAAAAGTAGATTAAGGTACAGGCTTTCATGTAAAAATAAAATTATTGCGATATCTTTGCACGTCTTTTTTTAATTCCAAAACGGTACTTACTTAAAAAACATGCCTCGTATTATATTTACAAAATAACATGTTAGCATGTGTTAAGCAAAGTATATAAAATAATATGCAGGGTGTTTATTAAACAAATTGTGAAAGTTCAAGAGGCGATTCTTTGGGCTATTTTAAGAATCTTTTGTCCTTTCATGATTTTAGGAATACTGCTTTGTTAAGAAAATACAAGGCGATATAGATTTTGACAAAACCAATACCGATATCTTTAAACAACTTTCTGATTACAAAAAACAGCTGTAATTTGCACTCATGCAAGTGCAATGCAAATATTGAAAACACTATCAGTTTACCCATGGATAACACTACACCAGTGGAAAATTTCAAAAAGTTGAGAAATCGGATAGTTGATGTGTGCAATAAGAAACAACCCTGGTGTTTTTTTGAGAGTTCAGCAGTCAATTATTTTCAGTAGTTATTGCAGATTAAGAAACTTTACATGTAAATATTACATAATAAGAGATTGTTATTGTTAAAAAACCTTTAGTGCCCTGTATCTTCGAAACAAAATTGCATTCCAAAAATATCATCAAAGGACAAAATATTCTTAAAATAACCCAAAGAATCACCCCTTGAAATTTTGCGATATGTTTAATAATCACTCTGTATATTTTTTAATTGACCAATAGCAAACATACACATGCAATAAACATCTGCACGTATAAAACTTATATCTGTGTGTTACTGAAATAACAATCAAGAGTAAGAGGCTATAGTACAAAAATTGCTGAGGAAACCTGCCAAAACTTACAGAATAATCCAGGCTTACCAGTAGTTTAAAATCAGGCAATTGAGAGATTTAGACTCATTTTGATTATTCAAGTTTGCAGATGTCTGCAGATAAGGGAGTGTTCATAAACCTCATAGTCCCATTTTGGCCTCTTTTGACCCTGTCCCTCCCTCCAAGTAGTCAGACGTGGCTTTTGCCTTGGCATTGTGGGTATATAACGTACCTAAATTACAGAGGTAATTCTGGAAATAAATATCCATAATTTAAAAAAACAATGTCAAGAAACTGTGGACACAAGAATAAAGAAAATAAAGACAACAAACCACAAATATATTAAATCTTTTTGTGGAATTGTGGTTTGTGTTGTCTTTATCTTGTTTATCCATAATGCTGTTGTGTGTTCTGTACCCTCAAAAAGAAGATAATACTTCATCCTAAACTCAAAAGAGCTTGGGGCTGACGAACTTCTATACTACTTTTGGTTTTTACGAGGGGCGATTGATAAATAAGGTCTCCATGGCTGTAACTTTATTTGTTAACCGATTTTCAAAATTCTTTTTGTATCTTATACTCACATAGCATTGAATGGCAGAGTTTACCTCGCCGTCAGAACCAACTCATGTCCCTTAAATGTCCCTCATTTAAATAAACTTCATGTATATTTATTGCAAGAGCCAATTCGGTAGCTGTCTTCAGTTTTCCATTCATAAAACCAGGAATACCAGGTTTACTCTGTAACATGTGTGGTATTTAACGCTGGCCCAATGCTACGTGTTTAGACATAACTTATGAGCTCACGTGCCCACGTTATTCAATATGAGAATAATTTAGAAAGTTCTAATTCAAGTTGAGATCGTATAGTGGATTTTTTACTAAGAGAAACCGTTGTGTCCGCAATAACGTTAAATCATTTCTTAAATTACGTTGTACTAACAATAACGTTTAATTAATTCTAAACAAGATCAGTTAAGATACTCGGACCTCCCCTCCCATCAATAAGATTAAAAGAGTGATTCATTTATGAAAGAAGAAGGCAATAAGTAAAATTCAAATTGTTTATTTTAATACGAACAATAAAACGAATAATCACGATTGAAATACATTAGTTAAAGTGTTAGTAAGAAAAATATTACACAAGCAATAAATGACATAATAAAACATTCAATTCTACAAATTTCCTAGTTCTTAATGTTATAAAAGTTCAGAACTACAGAAGAAAAGCAACATATGAAATAATTACATACCATAGAATATTCCTTCAATTAAAGTCCCATTAGATGTCCTTAAATACTATTTACACATCATATTCCGAAGCAAGAACAGACAACAGTTGTTACGTAGAAACGACAGAGGAGCAGTATTATAGCACTAATGGACCCGGTATGGTCCTGATGAGTAATGATACACGGTCTTGGGTACCTGTATGTTTAGTACCTTCAGGTCCAGCTAATGAGCTGGATTGAAGTTCATTGCGTGACTCCGAGGTGTATCAGGTGTCTTCAATCCTAGTAGAAGCTAGTGATTACTCTCAGGGAATTCCATCCGTCTTGACTGGCTCCAGTGTCCGCCGTAACATCCCGTCTGCCGTATTGCTCAGCTCCTTCTTCGAGCTCCGACCTGAGCTTGGTCGCCCTCGGGATAGGCCTTGTCCTTCCCACCCGATGCGAGGAAATCAGTGCCCCGGCGTTCGATGCCTCCTTGCGCTGCGTTGTTCCTCGTGTCCATCGCTCGTTGCATGAAAATATCTGTTTCATCCGATGCGAGGAAATCAGTGCCTCGGCATTCGATGCCTCCTTGCACTGCGTTGTTCCTCGTGTCATTGCTCGTTGTTCTACACGTTGCTGTCGGGCTGACCGATGAGCAGGCCGCCCGCCGTCGGGGCAGGTTGCCCCACACCTCATTCGCTATCACATTCAGTATCCATGTACTTTTGATACGTAATGTCAGAAAATAGTACTCAAAGCATAAGAGAGCTAGAGTTCAAGAATAAGAGTCGAAGAGGAAGAGAGAGTCTATAAACAATCCAGGCTTTATATACACTTTTTCTGGAACAGCGTGGGAAGAGCATTTGCCAATGTGCTTCTCTGGTACATTTTTTTTTTATGAAAGTTCCAGTAAAAAAACTGTGTTCCCACTGGCTGAAGTTTCCTGCCAAACTAACGCTCCGAAGTAACCGCCTCTAACGAACTCTGCTCGTTGCCATGGAGACCAGGCTTGGAGCGCGGGAACACCTCCACTTCCTTTAGAAACGAAAGTGAAGCAAATTGACTAATAATGAACTTACAAACTATATTAATTTGTGAATACATGATTTTAAATGAATGATAATACATAAGGGAAACTGCTGATCAAGTTTTGTGATAAACAAACGATAAAACGTTGATCTTTTGTGATGAACAACAGATCAACGCCATGAGAGACAGACATGAAATGTGGATCTGCGTGTGATGAATCTCAGATTCATCACAACTCAGCAACTTTCCAAGATGTCTGCCAAGCTGTGTTATGTTAGCACAGTGCTTTATTGACTGTTATTCTGCATGAACTCTGTAAAAATAAAGTTCAAAAGTAAGGAAAATTACTTTGCCATTAACTAGAGCTGACACAATAATAAATGCAATACCTGAATGCAACCAGTCTTGATGATAAAATCAAATAAGTTAGGGAACGCTATTCTGTAGTTTTACCAATGTTTGCTACTAATCGATCTGTATAAAGATGTGGGGACAAAACATTTGAATTATCTATCAATCATTCATTTGCATGACAGAGAAAAAACATCTATCAATCTTTCATTTGCATGCAAGAAAATACAATTTGATTGCTTTTGTGAAATCAAATTGCTCCTGTGGATGATTCAATCATGAGAATTGAAGACTGGGAAGAAGAAGAAACTGTAATTAGGCCTAACAAAGAACTCAGACACAGACGATTCAAATTTTGAAGAAATTTATCTATCTATATATATAAAGAAGGATGTTTGTGGGTGGGTCTGTGTGTACGTTTTTTATACAAATCTACAGTTTTATTCCGATCTTGATGAAATTTCGCATACATGACCTTCAAAGCATGAGGAAGGTCACTGTCTATTTCAGATTTCGAAAAAATAATAATTATTGATAAAAAATCGATATTCATGGTTATGGCAGGGCATATTAATGAGAAATATCTCATGACCAACAATGCAAATAAAAGTTTGTGCAACAATAGGTATCAACAATGGTTTCAACACGCAATTCACCAATAACAATGAGCTCAAAATGATGATGCAATGATAAAGCAATCCTTTCCAAGAATTATAACAATGAACATAAAATGATGATGCAATATGGATAAGTTTCAATTTGTAACAATGCATAGAATTCCTGTCATTCAGATGTTTCTTAGAAAAGAGAGTTCTTAGTACTTAACAATTTCTTGAAAATCTTTAAAAATGATCAGTAGCTGGAGATAATGAAGAGTTAGCAGACTATTGAGAAAGAGTGGAAAGACGACAGAGAAAGCAAACCTTTAGCTCTGTGCTGTATTGAGCAAATGGGAAGCAAGTAAAATTGGCGAACGCTAGAACTACCCAAAGTGATGAAAGGCCAAATTTTGCTTCAACACAATGAGAGAAGAGTGGAAATTGCAACAACATCAAGTGTACATCTGAAGTAAGATTACCTGAGTAAGAAATTATTGGAGCGGTCCATCCATTGTGAGCCTTTAAAAAGATTTTTTTCTAATTTTCATTAAGAATTTTTACTCAATGATTTTTTTCATGTGTTTATTTTTAAGATATTGCAAAATTTAATTTAATTTTTTGTGATTGTCCTGTTTACTTCCATGTGTAATTATCCCGGGCAACGCCGGGTACCTTTGCTAGTTTCAGATAAAATGTATGTTTAACTGTAACGAATAAATTTTATTATCTGATCATTTATTTTGAATATTTATTTCTTCATTTTATGGGAATATATAAAGTCTAAAACCTTTAAAAATCAGACGACCATAGTGCACTGCGCATTGAACAAATATGGCGGAGGACTCTTTGATGCTGAATTGCTATCAGAAGGCGCATTCTCCATCGCGCACGAAACAAACCATATGCACGTTGTGTCCGCACTGGCTGTTCCTCATCGCTCCGTGCGTTTCGTGCACGCTGTTCCTCATCACCAGTGCGTTTAGTTATCGTGCGTTTGGTGCATTTCGTGCGCGCACGAAACACACTAGCCAGGAGCTGGGGTTGCCTGATCATTCAATTGTTAACGCTCTGTTCTCCTTCAGGTTGCATGATTCGCACGATTCAAACTGCACGATTCGCACAGATCACGTGACTCACTCTCACGATTGTGCGTTTCGTGCGCGATGGAGAATGCGCCTTTAGGTACATAAAGTGTGTATAATATGCAATTGCATATTATGGGCTGGGAATTTTTCTGAAAGCACGAAAAATCAAGGGTGCATATTATCGGCGAGGGCGTATCATACCCCAACATACGGTAAAAGTGAAGAAACTATTCTAACATACACTACCCTATCAAAAGTCATGGGACACCATCACTTTAACCGAAACACTCAAAAATATAAATATTTTATTATATTGTTGGTCCACCTTTTGCTGCTATCACAGCTTCTACTCTGGTGCATGCTGTCCACAAGTTTTTGATACATTTCGACAGGTAATTTTCGCCATTCTGCCATAAGTGTCTTGGACAGTTTGGTCACGGATTTCTGGCTTTCCGCACAAGCGCGCAATCGACGTTCCAACACGTCCCGCAATGTTCAATGGGGTTCAGATCGGGGCTCTGGGCAGGCCAGTCAAGTTCTCGAACCCCCTTTTCATCAAACCATGTGCCTACAGCCCATGCTTTAGGGCAAGGTGTGTTATCGTGCTGAAACAGAAAAGGGACATTACCAAAGTGCTGCCAGAGAGATAGGAGTGCTGCATTGTTCAGGATGTCTTGGTAACGCTCTGCGTTTAGATGTCTGTCCACAGAAATGACTGCACCCAATCCATATCATGAAAAGCACTCCCACACCATCACCGACCCTCTGCCGACTTCACCGTGGGCACAACACAGCTTGGCAGATAACGTTAGCCATACCAAACCCGTCCATCCGATTGCCAGATGGTGTAGCAGGACTGATCACTCCATTCAACCATTCGCCATTGATCCAATGTAGTCGCTCTAACAGTTTTGCCTGTGAGATGGCACCCAACAATTGTACCTCTTTGGAAGTCTGAAAGCTCATTTCTTTGAGACATTGTTACAGCATTCATGCAAGCATCATCTCATAATAGCATACTCTCTGTTATGTAAAGCTGGGAAGAATGCCAACAGTGAAATTGCAAAGGAATATCTCATTTTCATGCAAATCAGGGTTGTCCCATGACTTTTGACAGGGTAGTGTATCTTGATTACAAATAGAAAAGGGAAGGAGAAATTCCACGATCTGGACTCGAACCAGGGAGCTGATTTGTGGCTTCATGGAAGCCCATGTGGACATATTGTAACAGCTTGGCAGTTCATGTCCATGGTAGCTCAATTGGTATGAGCAGTGCCAGCGAAAAGTATGGTCCCTGGTTCAAGTCCAGATCGCAGAATTTTTCTTTCCCTTTTCTATTTGTAATCATTCTGTACTCTGTTTAACTGTGCAAACTAAAATAGTGTAAATGAAAAACTACGTAGCACGTGCTCAGACCCCCTTCCCTTACGTAGCCCAGCGTAGATTTTTTTTTTCAGTAGAACCACGTTAATACGTGTTTCAAGGGACCCAGGGGTCGGAGCATTATAAAATATTTTTCAGGGCCAGAGAAAAATAAAATTCAGGACATATAAAATAAATTTCAGGACAATTTTAGTTCACAATAAAGCAAAGCTTTTATAGTGAGGAGGCAATTAGTGCCATAGGCAGAGGGAGATCTCTTGCATGCGCAGAAGAGAAGTGCACTGAATGATGATACTAGTGGCAAACGATTCCTTGGATGTGATGAATGTGACTTAGGATCTTGTCATGAACGAGATATCGTGTTAAATCATTTCAGGATGGCTTCCACATCGGTTAACGAATGATTCTTTTCATACTTCGATTACAAGTTGTTGTTAAATTGTTGTGAAAATGTTAAATAAAGAAGTTGGAAGTACAAATAGTTAATTTTTTAAAATATCAGGACACTAAGGGTAAATTAAGGACATTTCAGGACATAAATATAAAAATCAGGAATTTCAGGAAATTCAGGACAAGTCCGAGCCCTGGGGACCGAGAAAAAACTACGTATTATTCGGGATTGAAAAATTGTTTGTTCATTCGCTGAAAAACTCAAAAGCGTTGTGTTATTTCATTCATTTATTTTTTGTAAGAACTGTTTAAACGATTGTATATAATTATTTGAAACTAACATTCTTTAAAAAAACAATGCCGCTGTAGAAGATCAGATGGAACATTATCAGTGTACAGAAGGTACGACCGAATCTCGTCTAAAATTGACAACTAACTCTATTTAAAGGCACAGACTGTTCGATAGCGTCTGTCATCTTCATCACTATCTTCCTCTTCTTTTTCCTCTCGATTTCCTTTGTGACATTGCTGGACTATTTCCTCCTCATTTAATGCCGCCTCAATAGAACAAATCGAAATTCGCAGCTCTAGAAAAACATGCGAGCCATTGTTGATGTCGGATTAAATCAATCTGAATTCGCGGTTATGTAAGAATGCTTGCTTTGTTGTTTATGTCTAACAGAGCCACTCGGAATTTGCAGAAAATCGTCAAATATCGCATGACTAAAAAAATTCTGTCAATACATTGCAAATAATTTAAGATTCCTGGAATGAATTTAACTTTTTGAGCCAAAAATTACGCATTATCCGGGATCAGTGGAAAAAAAAATACATATTAACATGCTGAATTTACATAGAAAAAGCCTTCAAGGGGAAGGGACCAAAGAAAAATCACGTATTAAGAGATCACATTAACGGGGTTCTACTGTACTATAGATAGATATGATGGTGAAACTTCCAAATCTGAAGTACTAAAAAGTGTTTTTTGGTTCAAGTTTTCATTAAGTTTAGCTTTCTTAAAGGGTCATTCCATATCAGATTACCCAAAATAATTAAAAAATTAAATCAACAATGTTTTTCAATTTTTAATCAGTGAACATATTTTTTTCAAAATTCGATTACAAGGTGAGGCAAAATAGTTACCAAGGTTTTTTTTTTGTTTTTTTTTTATTAAAATAAACCTTAAGTGATGGCCTAAAATAGTAATAAAAAAACCAATGGGGTTTTACCTACTTTTTGGTTTTGTGGGCTTTTAATGTATAAGGAGCGTTCAAAAAGAAATGAGCCGGAGGCCTAGGAACAGAAACCAGTACCTGTATATCAGAAGTATTGGCCCTGGCTGTAAAATTCCCGGGGCTGCGTTGTAAACTAGTTCCGCACATACGACTGGACATCATTGTCCAAAGTAAATCATTTACCCCTCACAGCCCATCAACCAGCTGGCCAATGTCATTGTTAATGCGGTTTGGTGTTCTAGAGCGTGTATCATTGGCTAACGACACCCGTCCTTTCTTGAACTGCTTGTGCCACGCCTTGACCCTTGCAAGGAACAGTGCAAATAATTTTAGTGATGGTTGTCCTGGACAGTACAAGAACTGCACGAACTTTATCAATCTTTGCCATCACAAGCAGGACTTTAACTTGGAAGCCTTGTGAACATTTTTCACAACAAGCCATGGGAAGTCTCCCTGTGATGGAATCGGTGGGACTGTAAAACGTTTAATTGCAAGGGAGAGTCTTCAAAATACTTCACGTGGTGCAATTGATAGTGTTGAGAAAGTTATGAGCTTTTGTACTTCTAAGATAGACAACATTCGTTTCTAGCTTTTGGAAAAAGAAACTATTAGAAACCCGTCAATAGTTGGAGAACATATTTTCTAAAGCTAAGACAGTCCCTGGAACTCGCAACTTCCACCAATTCTGCCCACAGTCGAATGACACCAGTGTTACAAAAAAGAATTAGTGTAGATAATGACTTTACCTTAATACATGTATACAGTTTTTCTCAAGAAGAGCCCCCCCCCCCCCCACCACCACTGCCACTATTAAATTTTCAGAACTTGGAATAAATTCATACAAAGCATGTGCCTATGATCACTGGTTTTATGACAATTATTTCCAAGCATGAAGAAAATGACATACAAGTGAAATTCATGCACCCTTTTGATCCTGCCTAATAACTTCCGATATTATTCCCCACAGACAAGGTCCCCAAAATAGAACAATAAACTAAATTTAAAATGAATTAAGTCTGTCCACACGAATTACCATAGCGTGCAATGTTAAAATTTTCTCATTACAAAAAAACCTAATATGTACAAGCAATTTAAACTAGGCACTCAAAGAAATAATTGAGAAAAAATTAAGCTTAACCGATAGAGAAAAGGAACTACAACCAAGAGTTCGTTTGACGGGCACCTTTCCACGATCAGCTGAGACATAATCACACGAAGATAGCCTCCAAACAAGAGTCCTTGGAGTAGTCAACGTACACAGCTAGGCCCATTCTGCGTTCACCATCTCTGGCAACACGATAAGATTGATTGACATGGAAGAAGTCTCTCTCTGGGGAATGTTGGAATCCACCACAGCAGCCGCTGCGACACGAAACTACAGGCTGATGTCAGAGAGACACAACCAGGCCTGAGGAAGAAAAATACCATCTGTTTTGGCTGCTTCCTTGACCAAAATCGAAAGAAATCTCTAATCCATAAGGAGATCTGAAATACCAGATACGTATTTCAAATCTCCTTGCGGATTGAGGTTCCCTCCGATTTTGGTTGTTCCATTCCACAGTTTTTGCTTAATTTTTGTGCTTCCACATCAAGGTCACTGGTTCCATCTTGACCCATGGCGATGTTCGTCTATAGTCCAACAGACAAGTCATTAGAATCACTCCTACTGCAATAGATCATGTGATCATAATGTAGGCTAAATTCATCAGCTGATCAATAGCTGCCTTAGCCTTGTTGGACAGTTCTCTTATTTATCGTTGTTCATATTTTTTGCTTGAAGTATGCTTTGTTCAACAGGTGCTCAAGCAAAATGTCTAACCAATAAGTATTAAGATGCTTCTAAGGAAAATTAATTTCACATTAATTGCAAAAAATTGGTTGCTAGTTTGCCCATACTTATATGCCTTTTTGGCCACTATTTATTGAAAATTTCACGTGTAATTTGCATCCAGGGATGATTCTGGTATCCTTTGAAACTCATGCCGTTGTTCCACTTCTCCCTGATTGGGTCTTTTGACTTTTGCATTCGTTGATTGGCAATATCTGGTGAGAGAAATTCTCAACAATCAATTTCTCCGCATGCCAGCAACATGGACTATGTTTAGCAAACCAAATACCAAGATTAAACACATTTTCTCAGTGTAGATGGGATACCTTTTGGAAAGAAATACCACCTATTATGGATAATGCAGTTGCTGACCACGATTGCTCTGACTGTGACGACCAGCATCTGACTAGAATTAAGAATTGACAAACCACATGAAATCATTGCAACATCGAGGTGCTTCTAGACCCATTTCCAGCAGCTTGATACATCTTGCTTTAACATCCATGGGTTATGATCGCAGAAGACCCATCATGCAACATTGGACACAGCTTGTCACCTGGGCTTGTAAATGTTAAGTGGAACTTGGAAGACTAGAAACGAGTTGTGTGGTACAACAAAGCATGGTGCCAGTTATGTCAGGCTGATGGAAAGGTCTGAATGTATAGCACAACCCATAAAATCATGAACTCAAGTTGTCAACAAGGCACCGAACAGTCTGGTGGTAGTCCAAAATGGATGCAGAATGCTTTTGTGCGACATTGATTGGGTCAGTTAGTTCTCCTAGACAAACACCTGAATGGTTCCCAGTCCAGTATCTGGAGCTGCTTGGTGACCATTTACATCCTTCCATGGACTTCATGAACCATTTTTGTTGGGCTTTTCCAGCAGGATAATGCTCCATGCCATCGAGTATGAATGATGTGGCCAGCTAGCTCCCCTATGCACCCTAGATCCATCACCTACCAATATTAGGGTGCATAGGTGCATTAGGGTGCATCGGTAGGTGGCAATCCAGAAGGCATGACTCAAGACCTCGTCCAAGGTATTTCCAGCCTCCTGTCAGACCAGAGAAGGTCCGACAAATAACTGAGCAGGTATCTCCCAAGACTTTTAGCCTTTGAGTATATCAACTTCAGAATCAATCAAATTTTATTTTATTTATTTATTTATTTATTTTTTTATGACGTACTGTGATAGTTCCTATTTAAGCATTGTTGTTCTTATTCTATACAAATGCTAAATTTTAATAATAAATAAACAAATTATCATCTACAATTATTGAAAGAAATATACATATAGGGCATAAACTAAATGATTACTAAAATAAAAATGCATACATTAATATGTGGGTTATTCATACAATAATTTTTATTTAAAAGTTCAAAGAAATTTCAACTTATGATTTAATAAAATTTCTTGTCAAAATAGTATAATTAATTTGAACAAGTATATGTAACAAAATTTTTTCATTTTCAGAAATAAAATTTTAAAGTTTTCAATAAAACTCTCTTTACCGTTGCATTCCGAATTGCAGTAAGAATATCTAGGGTTG
The DNA here is from genome assembly GCA_023313115.1 of Rhysida immarginata. Classification (NCBI taxonomy): domain Eukaryota; kingdom Metazoa; phylum Arthropoda; class Chilopoda; order Scolopendromorpha; family Scolopendridae; genus Rhysida; species Rhysida immarginata. The sequence goes on along the minus strand of JAHWFO010048558.1, from coordinate 431,789 downwards.
TTAATCCTCCTAACGGATCTAACGAGTCCAAGGTACGGCCAAAAGTTTCGTGAAATATGTAGCATATTCTGGCACCTCCGCATCTGATAAATGAAGAAGGGAAACCCTTTATTTTCTTTACTTTTTAAAAGATAAAATGAAAATACATCAACAGTAAGAAAAATTAAATAATTAAACAAGTGCCAAAGTAGAAAAACCAGGGATCAGAGTAGTGACACTAGAAATTTAAGGACATAATTTTGCTTAAATTTCAAAACATTTCAGTGTTTTGAAAGCAATAAAGAAACCTGTTGAGAATGAGAGTTAATTAAAAGCATCATTACTATATTCGTAAAGCCAGTCATTTCGTTCGAATTTCTTTTAGTTTCACTTCAGATTCAGATAGAGCATCAAAAAAATAAGTGAAAGTTATACATGTAATAGGTCCATATGTTCTATCTATTTGTGAACATGGCGCATATGACAGCTAAAGTAATTTTGACCGGCTCGAAGTATCAAAATGTTTAACTTTAATCACCATTTTAGCCATTTTCCCGAAAATATAGGACACGTGTTCCCATTATAACTTCCTCGCTTTTTGATGCTCTATACGAATTCAAATCAAAATTTAAAAAATGTGAAAAAAAAAAAAAAATTGACAAACAGAACCACCAACTTCTCAAATCCAGTAACGATGTTAAACACTTTTTATGATTGACAAACTTTTGATACTAAACACAAATGAAATGCTTTAATTAAATGAACACAAAAACGAGTTTACATTTATTACTATGCAATTTAACATTTTAATTAATTTTCTTGTTATCAACATACGGCAATTATAAATTGAAATAATATTTAATAAAACAATTACAGTAGAAGCTCCATTATACAGATTTGACAGGACTGCACCCTGTATGTATCAGCGAAAGTCCGTACCATCCAGACACATCACGAAAATACACCCTTATAAGCCCATTTGGTCGTATATATTTGACTCTCTTTTCTAGGAGTTAAAAAAACTCACTTATACATCAACACGATTTATTATAAGATTCATTATTTTACGCACGTTGTATTGTATAGTGTATGTAATTATAATTCCGTAACGTCCATTTTACAATACAATAAAATTAAAAAACTATTTCAAAAGAAAGGAATAAAAGTAGCCTTTAGATCCAAAAATATATTAACCTTCCAGCGGGCGCACCTCTAAACGAACGTGAAAGGTCGCATATATTTCCTAGATACGCTATTGCAAAATGTAAATTTTCAAGAGTGTACCTTTTAAAATAATGGTGTAATCAGTTACAGGTTAAAGGGTACAATTTATTTTAAAAAAATATTTTTAAAACGAAATGGAAATAATGTAAACAAAAAACACAATAACAATATAAAATGACCAAAGAATTACCGAAATGACGTGAGAATAAAATAAATGAAATTGCCAATATTTCCACTGAACTATTTACATTTGTGTAAAGATGAATTAAAAGTGTAAAGATAATATGGAAGTAACAAATGATAAAACCTGAAACAAAGATTTTTTATTAGAACAAAGAAAACTGTATACAACCAAAACTATCCTGAACGGTCGCGTGTATCTCTGAAATACAAATAGCAGCTCTACAAAGCCCTAATAACGCTTCAAAATTCAGCCATGGACTGAAGATAGGTCAAAGGGAGCAGAGAGAATAGCCAAGGACAGACGATCATAGCGCCATCTCGCCTAAAGATATTAAACGAAATTCATCTGTTGTGTATCTCTCACATACGCGCGCCCGCTGGAAGGGTTAATAACATTACTAGAAAACGAAAGAGAAATTATAGAAAAAGAAATAAGTGGGGTATATGAAATTAAATGCAAAGAATGTAACAAAATTTATATTGGAAAAACTTATCGAAATTTAGAAACTAGATTCAAAGAACATATGTATTATATCAAAAATGTGCTAAAAAACTCCAAATATGCAGAACACATTTTATTAAGCAAACATAAAACCAGGAATTATGAAGAAACATGCAAACTAGTCTACAAAATTAATGATAAGAGAGAAATAATAATCATCGAAAATTTTATTATTTTTATGCTAAATAAATTTTATCCACAAGAGATTTTAAATAATGCCGAATTAAGAGATAGTAATTTATTATTCAACCAAATACTAAAAGAACAGAAAATAAAAGAACTATTAAGCAAAAACAAAAGAATACAAGAACTATGTAATTAAACATGTATTTATAAGATAAGATAATACTATGTTTAATTATGTTTAATATTTCCGAATTAAATATTTTTGTGAAGATACCGTTCCCACTTAAAATAATTTTGTGAAGGTACCCTTAAACGGTACCAAATCGGCCCTAGATAGATCCCTGAAAAAGCAACCGGACAAAATGCAACTACACATTTTGAAGTGTTCAGATGGCCACATTTGATTGGAAATGCTGAGAAAACGTAAGAATATAGAGCTAGTTTTCATTTCTAAATGCTATATTCAAGAAAATCAATTTTTCAAAAAATAAACGAACTCAGAACTCCTGCTACTTCGTCAAGGGGGATTATTTTGTTTATTGAAGCATTTAATGGAAGTTAACCACAAATAAAAAAAAAAAGAAAAAAAAAGGGTGGGTGAGGGATGACTGCCAAAAACTTTATTATGATTTAAAACCACTTTTTTGGTGAAAATTCCAAATAGAAAGGGAGGGGATGGGGGCTAGTTATTGGCCATTGCCTAAGACCCCACTAAAATGTTATTAAGTAATCTAGGTAAGTATTAGCAAATTTTTATTTAATATGATGCTAAAAACATTTGTCATTGAAACTGGCTGAAATAGTTTATATTAGGTGATAATTGTAAATTAAAATATATCAATGTACGAGGTGCGTTCAAGTTCTAAGGTCTCCTAATTTATTTTTGAAAAATTATTGACCATAGAAAGCTGAAACTCTTGTCATTTGTCCACCTAGTCAACCTCTAGCCAGACACATTTTTCACAACGCTGACGCCACGATTGCAATGCCGCTGCAAACACTTCTATAGTGGTCTGTTTTGCCAACTGAAAAGCCGCTCGATGAGCAGAAGCTTTATTCAGTTCTTGCATAAGCAATTTTCCACTAGACAAAACTGTTTCCTAAAGACAAAGCATTTGCGGCAGCCTACCAACCATGGCATCAGCACTGTGAAAAATGTCTACGGGTAAAGGCTGACTATGTGGACAAATCACAGGAGCTTCAGCTTTCTAGGGTCAATAGTTTTTCAAAAATAAATTAGGAGACCTTAGAACTTGAACGCACCTCGTAATAAAATACATTTGATAACCTGAAATTTAGTAAGTTTTTCCATAAATTTTAGTTATGATCAAATAAATACAGAAAATTGCTTGAGAGAATTTTAATTACTTTTAATAAAATATTACAGTATTTGAAACCACAATGTTCTTGTGAAGGAAAAATTTTTCGAATGGCTGTCACAACGCAAAAGGGAAGAATTTTTCTTTTATTTCTTCCCAGATTCCAATGGACAAATTCTCTGTAACTTGTTTATGCCCAAGATGATCGCTTTTATATGCAATGGTTGGCAACATCATGGTCCAAGCATAAGATGGAATTTTCAGTGATGCACGCCGAATTACTGGGCATATGCTGATCGACCTCGGCATAATCATGACAGCATACGTTCTCTTGTGATGTCTGTATACCTTCACATATTTTGCACTGATACCTAATTTAAAAATTAATATGAAATTGTCCACATTAATAATACACGAATTATTAATTGTACTTGCCAATTTTCCGTCTATTCGACAACAATGGATTCCTCCTCTAATGACAGGTGATCATGTCAGAGAGGCTCTAAACACTATGGTTTCATGCCTAAACCATTAAAATCATCAACAAAGTTCTCCAAATCGTTGTCCAATTCATTACATAGATAGTTGTTAAAATAAGCCTCCATATCTTTTGTGAGTCTCAAAACTGATATCTGAATCGTTGCTTTCATGTCCAGACATTGTTAAAATTGTTGTGAATGCAGTACTGACAGGGGACCCCACATAGCCTTTGTTTTGTACGCAAGCACAGATAGCATTGCGTGGCAGCAGATTGCTCCGGAAGTGCGCAGAGTTCAACAAACATAACGATAATCGGGGAAAGCAAAATCGTTAGCGGCGGTCGCCAAAGAATTGAGTAAGAGCACTGTAATTAAGCATAAAATCTTTATTTAGCTATAGAATTATTCGTCTGGATATAATTTATAAGATGAGGTACTTTATTTAAAATTATAAAGCACCGAGATACATACCCTCACCAACACAACGTATTACTCGACGTTCCACAAGAAGCCAGACCAGTGTTTGATTACCGAATTACTTAATAAAATGAAATAATAAATTAAGGAAATGGTTATTAATTACTATACACTTTTTTACTGGAAGGCAATTAGCTAATTGTAATTTTTAAAAACTAAGTTTGTTTAGAAGCTTGAGAAGCCATTCAATTGTCCTCTGCTGCTGTCTACTTCCATTGATTTCATGTGAAGCGGATTCGTGCTTATTGCTGGTAGTGGAAGTTCCGTTAAGCGCATTAATATACACACACACATACACACACAATTATTAACTATTGACAATGGAGTCGTACGGCTATGCGTGCTCAAATTTTTTCATCTTTGCGGTTTATTTTGAAAGAAACAAAATTTCGCACTTTCTTATTTTGCAAGCATCTTTAGTAGCTTCAGATGAGTAAAGTATTTCAATTTGGTGATATCTGTGACATACATGTTCGAGGGATTCCCTTGTGAGTGAATGTATAGTAGATCTATAGTGAATGTTAAAACTTCACTGCAAAGCTTGCTGGGAGCAATCCTCAACCTACGTCACGCCTCCATCCAAGATGGATGCCTCCCGATTTCAAATCGTGCTCGGAATTTTCATTTTTTCATTTAGGATTCAAATTAAAAAAAAGTAAATATGCTACAATGTTATTAATGCGTTAGTCTGTCGATCTAAGTAAAGTTGTATGTGACTGCAGAGTTGTCCTTGAAATGTTTGTAATAATCTTAAGTTTTGTTTATAACTGTATAATGTGTCCTCCTCCTGCTTCACGCCACACATCTAGCCAATAAACAAATTCCTCCCATACCTGCTGAAGTATATCTGGAGTCACTTCACGAGTTGGTCGTTATTCGAGTTTTTAGCTCCTCCAGCTTTGCTGGAAAGGGAGCACAAAAACACGGTCTTTTATGTATCCTCACAAGAAGAAGTCATAAACAGTGAGGTCTGGGGATCGAGGTGACCACAAGAAGGCTTTGTGTTGTGTGTTTGCCATCTTGACAGTCATTGGCAGGACCTCCCTACGTCTTCCAGATACACCCTAGAGAACTCTACAAGCATTGAACAAAAACTAGACATTCCCCTCTTTCAAATGATGTGTGGTTCATTAACTGGCAACCAACAGTTGCCAAGCTATTTACAGTTGAAATGTGACGAACCTTTATCTTACATCCTGTAGATTAATTATTTCGGTAATCACAGTTTTGTTTATGGCAATGTCGAATGTCATCCACACAAGCTTGTTGATAGTAACATGACAATGATCTAATGTTCTTAAAACAACGTGGTTTTGCAAATTTTCCAATTACCAGAGGTTTCTGCTTATCAGTTCCGTTCATATTACTGCTAATGTTAATCACTCTTTGCTTCTTTTCCACCATGACACGGTTCACCTTTTAGAGCATATGTTTTTTTCAGTAAAAGGTTATAAAACAAGCCCGTTTCGTGAGCATTGTAGATATCGGTGCATAATTGTTCAGTATATTTTGTAAAATGTTTTGTGTCCAGTTGGAAGCAATGTTCATATCAACAGCATTGGACTTTTTTTTGCGAAACAAAACGTACTTTCGCTGCTTTAACCCTTTTAGGACGAGAAAATTTTGATCAAAAACGGGAAAATTGCGCTAATTTATTCAAAAATTTCTTCTAGCCAAAGTATATCTATTTATGGCGAATTTTTTTTTTGCATAGTTTTTATTGATGTTTAGGCCACTATGTGAAACAGTATATTTTATGTTATGTGCATAATTTATTTTTAAAAATAACTCTGAAAAATACAAATATGAGTAAAGAAAATTAATCTTGTTTTAATGAATTTTTAGAAAAAAAAACGAAAATTATTTCCAATTAGCAAGTTAGGCCGAAAATGTGAAGCATTTCATTGTCTGTGTGAGAATTAAAAAATAATTAAGAAATTTTATTTATTATCAATGTTATGAATTTTTTTTCATAACTATGTGGAGATTTCAGGGGTTTGAAGTTGGCGCCATGACGTAATTTAATGCTAGTTGACGTAATCGCGTAGATCTAACTACAACTAATCAAAATCCAGGCCCCGCCTCTATCCACCAGAGAGCTCTTGAGAACGTGATTTTATGTGTATTTTATACAAAAAATAGAGTTTGTAAATTGCATATATGCTAAAATAAAATTAAATATTCATTTATTATTATAAAATTTGTATTATTTTTTTATAAAATTCAATGACATGTGTTTATAAACATGAAAATTCGTATAGAAACAAATGAATACTGTTTACATTTTCAAATGAAGCTAATTGAAAATGAATTTATGTGCGAATTTTAAATAAATTTACAATCATTTTGGATATTGTAAATATAATTTTATAACATATTTTAATTTAAAATTAAAAGCATTTTTTACAATTTGGTGCATAAACGAAAAAAATATTTTTGGTTCAATTGATGTTTTATTATTCATGCAAAATAATGAAACGTTAACCAAAAATTTCTAACTATAATATAAACATTCCGAATGCATATATACTAGTCCATTTACTAGTATTTACTAGTCCACATCCAAATTATAAGTCTCAATGTGACGTGAACAATTCTTTATAAAGTAAACAATAAACGGATAAAAACAAAATTACATTCCAACCTTCTAAGCATCGAAGCGGCCGCAAGCGGCTGCGTAGAGGAGGAGAAGGGGGGGGGGGTTCGGAATGCATTCTGAAATGACGTCATTATGGCGGCAGTCACGCCTTTTTGTTGTGAATCCGCCTACATTTTACTTTATTTCTATTTTCTAAATTCATTTTATGAATTATCATTATACTTAAAATAAAGAATTGACTCTGAGGATTAAAATAATAAAAAGTTCCCTATACCCAACTGCAATAACAATCTCGCAATTTGGCACGAAAGTTCAACAATGCGAAATCGAAAACGAAGAGGGCACTAAAATTACAAGGATGAAGTAAAGGTAAGATAAAAATTTTTTTATATATATTTATGCAGAAAAACTTGTATGGAACAATTAAGGAAGCTACGAAATTTCATAAAAAGCAGGTTTTTATTAAGTAGAGAGTAAATGTTTTTTAAAATGAAGAAGTATGTAATGGGTATATAAGATCGACGTTTAGTTTGTAACATCCATGCCTGTTCATTTTAAATTAATTATAATAAATACAATATCTCATTCTCTAAGCTAATTATACTGTATTATTATAGAGAAAGGTTTCCTGTAGAGAATACAGTAATTTTCGTTTTCTTAGACTGAATGATTAAAAAGATAAAAATTTCTATATTATAAAAACAAGTAAAAGTGCCATATGGCACTCGGCCGACCTAAAAAGGATAAGACCCTGCACTGTAGAACGTTCTTTTGTATGAGTTAATAACCCCTGCCCACTCCGTCCAAATGACTATAAGCCAGAAAGAAAAAACAAAACCACAACCAAGGGCGTCCCTACTGCATCCTAGAAAGGCAGAACCAGTGGAGAAAGGGATAAGGCCCCGAAAGAGCAAGTTTATTGATAAGACACCCAAGGGAAAAAAGAATTTTTATTTTTTTTATAATGATGTTCATATCTAGTGTCACGAGCAATCTAGAATAAAAGAGAACAGTTCAAAGTGGCACGGTAAACAAGTTTTTATTTACCTTACATGTTTCGACTACTGTCATCTTCGGAGGCAGTCTTGCTACAATCTTAACCATTGCAAACGTGCTCCTTAAATTGTGACTGGGCCAGTGTGTGTTTGTTTTTTTTTTGTTTTTTGTTGCGAGTTATGGTGTTCCTGTTGTTGGGTGGATGTAGTGGTGTGGTAGTAAATGCGTAGGTGTGGTTTGTTGCGTTGTAAAATATGGAAGTTGGATTAAAGAGTTGAAATTAGTTGCGTGTGTGTTGTTAATGGAGGGTTCGTGGTAGTAGATCTGTTATTGTTTGTTGGGAAAATGAGTGTTTGTTGTTATATAGCATTGATAAGTCTAATAATGGGAAAAGAGGTAACAATTGCAGCTGATGCTGAGTTTTGTTGGCCACGGTTGTTACGGCTTTTTCCAGAAACCCGTGCCTGGATGAGGCCGTGGCCTGGTGGGCTTTGACTGAAACACAACTTCAGTGAAGTTAAGCTACATCAGGCACGGCTAGTCACTGGATGGGTGACCATCCATGATTCACGATCTTCACCCTCCCGGCTGCTGTGACCATCATATAGCAGTTGTTAATCCAGGTCCATCCAGAGACCCAACTCGTCGGCTTCAGGCCATACAGGCTCTGGATGGACGTATTGGATTACAATGAATTAAATAAAATAAAAAATAAATAAATAAAAATAAAAAATGAGCGTTGTTCTTTTGTTGCGAGAGAGCATGTGCGTTGTTGCGCAGGGAAGCTCAATGAAGACTGCCGACGCGCGGTGTTCAACGCTCCGCAGTTTTTCTGTTTGTTTTTATAAAGAATTATGAAGAAAACGGTATTCGACCGTTTGTGTTCAATAAAAATGTTCGCAACGATTCATTTATGCTGAATGGACAGCTATTAAGGAAGTTTCGTTGCCAGTGAGCGTTACTAGAGAGGATATGGAACACAGTCTGTTTTTCACATTAATGGAGTTCCTACTAAGTTAAGAAAATCGTCGTTGGATGCAACTTGTGATTGATGAGATCTCTCCATTTATTCCTCCTTGTCTAACTGATATACATAGTTATAACGAGACGTGTGGAATTGGTCCGATGATGGAAATGTTCACTATTTTCTGTGATTATCAATTTTGGTTTATCGGGGCCCCATTTATTTATGTATTCATTGTAATTAACTTATATTAATATGCAAATTAAATATTGCTGTCTTGTTTCCACCGCACGCCTATTCTTTGACTAGTCAACCAAGTCCCCTCCGCGAGTCATTAAAAACCCGCTCCTGGCACGCGTGGGCTTGGATCTTTGTTGTTGGGGGTACCTTGGGTCCCCCCACCCACGCCTCAGGGCACATTTTGGCACCCAAACAGGGATTCGCTAGTCCGGCATTTTCCGGATTAGGGGTCGCTAAAGGGTAGGTGCGTGTGCTGTGTGGATAGTAGAGTGGGAGTACCTATTGTGGTGTTAGTTGGAAGTTAAATACGAAGTGTAAATTATCAGTGGTCAGTATGCCTATAGAAGGGGCAGAGGCTGGGGATGCGGCCCTGGAACCCAAGATGGCCGGCTACACAGGTACTGTGCCGGTCTTCTCAGGAGATGGATCTGGAATTTGTGTGTCCGGATTCCTAAAAGCGGTCAAGAGCATTGGGGCTCTCGGCCACTGGTCCGACGAGATAAAATTGACGGTCGCAAAGTCAAAACTTAAAGGGAATGCGGCTCGTAAAGCCACGGAACTGGAGCTGTTCAACGTCGACAGCTATGCCGAGTTCCGATCAAGACTTGGTCAGGTGTTTGGCCGGGTCAAGGTTGATCAGGACTACGGCAAAGAGCTGTACGACGTCATACAGCGCCGCAAAGAAACAGTTTTAGACTTCACGGGGCGCCTCCAACTGGCAATGGATAGATTTATCCAGGCCAACCCTGCTATGGGGGCAACTCGAGAGGAACATCTTTTGCAGAGATTTAGGCATGGGACCCTCTTGCCACATAAAAAATTGCTTAAGGCAACAGCTCCGAAAACATTCCAGGATGCTATTAAATGTGCTTTAGAGTCTGAGGAGCTGGAGAGAGGTCACCATGGGGAGAGCAGTAGGGTGGAGCTCGATACCAACCCGCTTGAATTTGATGACGAAGGTTGTGCAGCTCCCCCACATCCTAAAACGCGGGAAAAAGGGGGTTCTCCTAGTCCTGCTCTCCCGGTGGAAAAGGAGTGCTCGTGCAGGAAGGAGCTTAAAGAGATCAAGGATATGCTTGAAAAGTTGCTGAAAGAAAAGGAAGGCAAGCCACGCACACAAAAGAATAGTGTGACCAGTTTTAAATGCTGAGCCCCGGAGCATTATGCCCGGGAGTGTCAGCAGGCAAAGCCACATGAGTCGGCACAAGTGGTACCGGGTGATAGTAGTCTGATTCTGCTGAGGAGAGGACAAGATAGACTACATCGCATAGGTATAATGATTCAGGGACAATTGGTAGACATGTTGGTAGATACAGGGTCCCAGGTTTCATTCGTGGATATTGAACTCTGTCACCAGCTACCACATGCCCCCATTCATGATGTGGACACAGTTGTTCGTGGGGTCAATGGTGGATGTATTCATATTAGACAAGCAGCCACCCTTGATATTAAAATCTGTGGCAGGGCTGTGCCCAAATACGACTTTTTGTTACATTCATTTTTGGATAGGCCCTACGATGGGATATTAGGAACGGATGTCCTGGATGGGATCGCATTCACATGCGCGACGGTCGCAATTGTGAATGGTGGTGACTATGAGGTCAGATGCGAGGAAAAAAGGGAAAATTGTAGGCAAGGCCTTGAGTGGCAGGTGTATAAGAGCTCAGAAAGGCTGAGGAGAAATAGTGATATAAATAGGGTGACAATTGGCCCGAACATGCAGGGGGCCTGGTTTGGACCATTCAAGGTGCTGCAGGTGCTGCCCGGAAACAAAGTCAGGATTAAAGGCCTTAGATTTCGGGACACACAGGTCGTATTCAAAAATAGAGTACAGAAGGTGGATCAGAATGTAGCAATGAAAGAACCAGAGCATGCTCAAAGGCCTGCTACCAGAGAGGTTGCGACAGGCACAGAAGGAGAGGAGGTTAGTAAAGTAATGGTTGACGTATGCGTTGAGTGCAAACGCGCAGACATGGCAGCAGTAGCCGTACAAACTGAGAGGGAACTGGAGGTAGAAATAAGACACCAGGTTCCTGTAAAAATAGCGTTTCCGTTCCTACCTGTTAGTCGCAAGGGCGATAAGGTCGTCGGCCCCAACACACAAAACGGGTCAGGTAGAGAGGAACCATGTCGAGGGCGTGGTGCTAATGATATGTTTAGGCCTGCAATATGAAGAGAAAGCAGGGTCGAGTAAACAGTGATAATGCAGAAAAGCTAGACCTATTTAAGGACCTGTCTGGTGTGTGCATCTTAGCGGAATAAAAGATAGTCTTTGTGAAGTGTTGTGCGCATGTTAGGTAAGTAACTGTCAGGTGAAATTACTTTGTTCTTTTGTTTTTTTGGTGGGCGTGTGTGACTGGGTTAGTGTGTGTTTGTTTGTTTCTTTTTTCGTTGCGAGTTATGGTGTTTCTGTTGTTGGGTGGATGTAGTGGTATGTAGTAAATGCGTAGGTGTGGTTTGTTGCGTTGTAAAATATGGAAGTTGGATTAAAGAGTTGAAATTAGTTGCATGTGTGTGTTGTTAATGGTGGGTTCGTGGTAGTAGATCTGTTATTGTTTGTTGGGAAAATGAGTGTTTGTCGTTATATAGCATTGACTAGGTGATATGCCCGGCATTGCTCGGTCTCTTTATTTGATGAAATTTTGACGGCGTTTCCCTTGCGCCATCTCTTGAGGAAACAAACAAACATAAATCAAGATATATTTTATTTACCCCACCCCCTCTCTTTGGGGACATGTAAACCTTACTCTGAACCTAACGAACATATGGTGGGAATATGAGCTCAATCGGATAAGTGGTTCAAAAGTTTTTAGAACATTTACAGACGCACCCTGAACCTGAATTTTTATATATAAAGATAAGTCTAATAATGGGAAAAGAAGTAACAACTGCGGCTGATGCTGAGCTTTGTAGGCCACGGTTGTTACGGCTTTTTCCAGAAATCCGCGCCTAGTAATAAAAAAATGAGCGTTGTTCTTTTGTTGCGAGAGAGCGTGTGCGTTGTTGCGCAGGGAAGCTCAAAGAAGACGGCCGACGCGTGATGTTCGACGCTCCGCAGTTTTTCTGTTTGTTTTTATAAAGAATTATGAAGAAAACTGTATTCGACCGTTTGTGTTCAATAAAAATGTTCGCAACGATTCTTTTATGGTGAACAGACAGCTATTAAGGAAGTTTCGTCGCCAGCGAGCGTTACTAGAGATGAAATGGAACGCAGTCCGTTTTTCACATTAATGGAGTTCCTACTAAGTTAAGAAAATCATCGTTGGATGCAACTTGTGATTGGTGAGATCTCTCCATTTATTCCTCCTTGTCTGATAGACATAGTTATAACAAGACGTATGGAATTGGTCCGATGCTCCCCTCCAGTTGTGCGTTTTGCGCTTCTAATCGTCCCGAACGAACGAAGGTCACATGATTGGTGCCATCGCTATTAAAGCGAAGAGAACTAACTTTCCGAGTTCGCATGAGTTGTTGGTTGTCTGATGCCAACCAGAAAGAGAAGTTTCTTGAGTTATAACCTTTATGTTAATATTTATTCTATTTTGGTTTAAATGATTGGTTGCCAATGCATGAGGGTTATGTTAGAGGGGCATGGTCGTTAACAGCTGCCGTTTGAGTTGTAAAGCATAGGAAGCAAAGGTTACCAAAGCGAGGGGTACAGGAAGCATATTTGTGCGTACATTAGCTGTTAATCGGGGTTACTGCTCTCCTCCCCTCCCGTTGTTCAGAAGACTTCGTTTTAAAAAAGCCCCTGAATAGGAATTTGCATAGAAAAAGGGGAGCATGACGCTTTCCATGCGTTCCTGTATTCCGATGTGAAAGCTTATTAAGCGTACCTTTGTACAACGCAACACAGTTAAAGCGCATGATTTGCATTTGAGACATGCCATGGGATCATGTGTTGGGTACCATAAGTTGTTTGATTAGAACGGAGTTTTTCAGATGTTGATGCATAATTGTGAAGTTTTTTTGTATAGCTCGTAAATTACAAATTGTTCACTATTTTCTGCGATTATCAATTTTGGTTTATCGGGGCCCCATTTATTTATGTATTCATTGTAATTAACTTATATTAATATGCAAATTAAATATTGCTGTCTTGTTTCCACGGCACGCCTATTCTTTAGCTAGTCAACCACCTCCCCTCCGCAAGTCAATAAAAACCCGCTCCTGGCGCGCGTGGGCTTGGATCTTTGTTGTTGGAGGTACCTTGGGTCCCCCCCCCCACGCTTCAGGGCACAAAATTATGTGCCATTGGCGTGCCTATTAGAGCGCTCTTCCGGAATGTCCTCTCATATTTGGGGGGGGGGGGGTCTTTTCCTTCTCTCTTCATCGTCCATTCTTATCAGGAATTCGATTATACCATCCCTCTCGAATGATGTTTGTCCATTTAGGAGGGCGTCCTTATTTTCGTGGTATCGTCTTCGCATTTCCATTTCCTCCTTCATTAGTATTTTTCTTCTTTCGTGTCCCTGCCATATGATTCTCATACAATCTTCCATCTCTGTCACACAGTATCCGGCCTTTATGAGGTGGTCCGCATAAGCTGACTTCCCGTCTCAGTTTATCCATGCTCTTCGTTGCTCCTTGAATCTTACGCGGAAGGACCTGGACGTGGACCTCACGAAGGCTGCCTCACAATCCGGACACTGTAATTCGTATACTCCTGCTTTCTTGAATTCGTCTAATTCTCTTGACTTCTGTATCGGGTTTACCATTCTCATGACGATGTTGTGTGTTCGGAATGCGACCCCTATTTCTTCCTTCTGGAATACCTTTGACACTCGGTGAACATTTTGTCCGGTGTAGGTGAATGTCGTAAATTCTTTTCGTCGTCCGTCTGTGTTCTTTTCTTGATTTGCTCTCTCATTACTTCCTGTAGGATGGAGTTCATAATCCTCCTTGGAAATTGGTTGTTTTACCAATTCAAATGTGGTCTTCTCTGCCTTGCGGGCTTTGTTGTTAATCGGGTATGGTAGTGCTCGTCTAAAGCAGTGTTTTATTGCTGCATATCTATGCGATTTGGGATGTATCGAATCATATTGTATGATGCTTGCGGTTGTTGTTTCTTTCCTGTGTATGCTGAAAGTTAGTCTATTGCTCTTTCCTCTCTCTCTGCTCGGAAATCTAAGAAGTTGATTCCTCTTTCTTTTTCTACCTCCATCGTTTATTTTAAGTTGGGGTGCAGTGCGTTGAATCATTGCAGTAGTTCATCCTCTTTGCATTTGCTGTTATTTAAAATGATGAAAGTATCATCCACGTACCTTCTCTATGTCGATATCATGCCCTCATCAATCATTCTTTTCACCTGTCCTTCTTTGATACTCTGCAAAAAGACTTCTGATATGACGGAGCTGGTTGGTGATCCCATTGCCACTTCGTCTCCTGTTGTGTAGAAATCTCAGTCGAACTCGAAGTAGTTCTGTCCTTGTATTAGCCATAACAGGTCTGTGGCATCTCTTCTAATGTCTGGTTCAATTCCATTACTTGTGAGGCTTTCTTCTATAATCGTTATGGTTTCCCTGAACGGTATGTTGGTATATAAATTCGTTATGTCGAGTGACACCATTTTGTTCTGCTGCTTCAGTTCGACTGTTTCCAGGTCATTCAGTATGTCCAAGGAATCTTTCACCACATACCTGTTTCCGATGTTGCAGTTGCTTTTCGTCCATTTACCCAAGCATTTAGCGATGTTGTAAAATGTTGCCCCTCTGCAATTAAAGACTGGTCTAACTGGGTACCCCTCCTTATGCACTTTGACCTGTGCACTCATCCTAGGCGCCATAGGGTTTTTTTTTTCCTCATCTGTTTCGCTAGTTCTTTGAATTCCATGGATGTAAGTTTTTATAGCGTTCTTCTCACTTTGTTGGCATATTTCTCTGTGGAGTAGTTTTCCATTTTCACAAAATTGTTGGTTTCGGTGAACTCTATTACTTTCTGCCTCAGTTCTTCCTTGCTTATTATAACCATCGTTTTTCCTTTATCTGCGTGGACTATTTCTGCCTTGTTTTCTTCTAAATTCTTCATGATTTTCTTAGCCGTTTTATAATTGTCGAAATTCCTACCTTGTGTTGCTTTGAGTTTCATTACTTCATTCATCACCGATCTTCTAGCTTTTTTGTTCTCCGGTTTGACCTTTAATATCACCCTTTCGGTTTCTAAGGTCTTCTCCATGATATCTATTGCTTTCAACGATTTCGCTATGTTGAACTTTGTTCCTTTGTTTAGGAGCTCTGTTTCTTCTTCCCAGAAGTCCGATGTGATGGAAGCCGGGTCGTCAATAATCGAATTAAACACTTGCACCAGGAAAGACCCAAGAAGATTCCATGTCGCGTTGTAAAATGAGTATGGAATGTCATCCATACCGGCTAAGTGGACGACCTTGTCTTTGAATATGAAACTGTTCTTGCCCGTTCCATTCTTGTTTAATTGTTCGATCTTGTTCATCAGTCTCGTGTACTTTTCTTCCTTCTTTGGTTTTAGGGATTCGTTGATGTCTCGTCTTATTTTACTTACTAGTTCTGGGTTGGTCATGTCTGCTAATTCTAGATGTATATCCATGATTTCCTTGTTCATGCGTACCTTCTTATTGCACAGGAACCTTGTTTCTTCTATTATTCTTCTTCCTTCTGCTAACGCTTTCGTCCTCCTTGCTGCTATCGATTCTTCTTTATGGTTGCGTATTTGGGTATTAGTTTGGTACTTAGGCACGTTCTGTTAAACCATAAATTGAGCACCGTTTGCATCAGTTTTTCCGTCCTCTGATATAGGTTCTGGTAAGTCATAATGAGGTCCACATCTAGTGTCACGAGCAATCTAGAATAAAAGAGAACGGTTCAAAGTGACACGGTAAACAAGTATTTATTTGCCTTACGTGTTTCGACTACTGTCATCTTCAGAGGCAGTCTTGCTACAATCTTAACCATTGCAAACGTGCTCCTTAAATTATGTGCCATTGGCGCACCTATTAGAGCGCTCTTCTGGTGTGTCCTTTCTCATTTGGGGGGGGAGGGGGTCTTTTCCATCTCCCTTCATCTTCCATTCTTATCAGGAATTCGATTATTTTGTTTGTCCGTTTAGGAGGGCGTCCTTATTTTTGGGGTATCGTCTTCGTATTTCTATTTCCTCCTTCATTAGTATTTTTGCATTTTTCCTTTTTCGTGTCCCTTCCATATGATTCTCATACTATCTTCCATCTTTGTCATACGGAGTCCGGCCTTTATGAGGTGATCCGCGTAAGCAGACTTCCCGTCTCCGTTTATCCATGCTCTTCGATGCTCTTTGAATCTCTCACGGAAGGATCTGTACGTGGACCCCACGTAGATCGCCTCACAATCCAGACACTGTAATTCGTATACTCCTGCTTTCTTGAATTCGTCTAATTCGCTTGACTTCTGTATCGGGTTTATCATTCTCATGACGTTGTTGCGTGTTCGGAACGCGACCCCTATTTCTTCCTTCTGGAATACCTTTGACACTCTGTGGACATTTTGTCCGGTGTAGGTTAATGTCGTAAATTCTTTTTCCTCCTTCTTCTTCGACCTCCATTGTATATTTTAAGTTGGGATGCAGTGGGTTGAATCGTTGCAGTAGTTCATCCTCTTTGCATTTCCTGTTATTTAGAATGATGAAAGTATCATCCACGTACCTTCTGTATGTTAATATCATGCCCTCAACAATCATTCTTTTCACCTGGTCCTTCTTCGATACTCTGCAAAAAGACTTCTGATATGAAGGAGCTGGTTGGTCATCCCATTGCCACTCCGTCTCCCGTTGTGTAGAAATCTCCGTCGAACTCGAAGTAGTTCTGTCCTTGTATTAGCCATGACAAGTCAGTAAGCCTCGGACCTCTCTGCGTTGTTTTTTCCCTTCAGTTGATTTCCAACACAATTGATAAGCAATTAATGGTGGTAGCCATTTGCAATTGTCTAATACTATACCAGGTGCTAATTTTTGTAATCATTTTAATCAATAATTCTGAGATTAAATCATGTGTGTTTATAATTATGAGACAGATTTTTTGACTGTTGTAAATTTATTTTTTTCCTTTGTAAATCATTTCCAGAAGATTCTTCCAAATGTTTGAAATGATTTTTAATATGCTCAGACATGTTCACAATTTTATTTTATTGCAAAAATAATAACCAGTTTTTCCAAAAAGTGATGTTTGCATGCTATGTTTATAATTATGAGACACACCTTAAGACAAGAGTGCTATTGGAAACCGCCACATGGCTGTCGATGGGGGATGTGAAGTGCAAGGCACATCCAATCGAACATTAATGTCAGGTTTTGATGTTTAAAAAAATCTCATCAGTACATAGCCAGTATGTGACAGCTGTTTATTTCTACCAAGATGTACAGTCAACCAAAGGAAATAATCCACACGAGTTTAATACTTATTACATTTCATGCTAATGTGTTGTTATCATAGCTTTTTTAATTATAATTATTTAAATTTAATAATCTTGATAATGTTAACTCTAAATGTAATATTAAATTATTAAAAATAAATTAATATTGAATTGGTAAAACTTAGAGTAAATAGTTAATAAATACAACTGAAAAATAAAATAATAATAAACAAATAACAAAATACAAAATATATAAGTATAATCAAAATAAAACTAAAAAATCAAATAAAGAGCTGACGTTTCGGATAGAGCCTATCCTTTATCAAAGCAAAAAAGGATAATTCTCTAAAAGCAAAT
>JAHWFO010048558.1:393933-412906 GCA_023313115.1 Rhysida immarginata | reverse complement strand
GGGGGGGGGGGGGGGTATTTATTTCCCGTGCACTTACGATTAATTTCCCACTTACAAAATGATCAAAAACGCCTGTGTTTTGTTTATATTTTTTATTGCACACAGTTAATCTTGGACCTCACAGCCCTCATAAAAATTAGAGGGAACTATGGGTGCAGCTTACATTTAAGTGATAACTCATGAAACATTTTCAGAATATGAAGGGCTCGGGGCAATAAGGACGTAACCCACAGGAAGAAGTTCTTACTAAATGTAATAATTATTGCTTGTGAAATCTATTTACAGTATGTTTCACTAACAATTGCACAAGTAAACAGTATCTGCATTAAAGCAAAACATCAACCAAAGAGATTTACAGATTTTTGAAAGATATAACATCACTTTTCTCAAAAAATTCTTCCTGTGGGTTATGTCCTTATTGCACCGACCCCTTCATATGATAGTGGCAGTGACAGCAATTAAGATTTAGTTTAAATTATGTATTTAAGATTTTTAGAGAATTGATTCTTCACTCTTTGTTACTTGTCATTATAAAATTTTTTAAACTTCTTAAATAAATCTTTTATTTAAGATTTAAGATTGATTTTATGAATATACATGATTATACCAACACACAAATATCACATTTCGGTTGGCTACCATGAAAATTGCAGTGGTAGCCAACTGTCTATTCAGATTTTTGGAATTTGTCGAGCCCTGCATAGTAGTTGAGACTGCGTCAATAAATTCATATACCACCCTGCTTTTTGAACTAGTTGTCCATTCTCTTTGCCAGGTTTTTAGAGCCTCTTTGAATACTACTGCTTTATAGCTTTTAAAAAAGGGAGAGACATTAGGTAAAACATTTGCTGGGTAAGATAGTGCAGCCATTTCTGCTTTCTTATCTGCGAGTTCGTTATCTGGTATACCTGCATGTGCTTCGACCCGGGCAAGTGTGACCTTGATGTTGTTAGGTAACTCGTATAATAGATTGCTGGCGTGAACACATTGTCTAGATTGGGTGTGATTACTAGCAATTGCTTTGAGGGCAGATTCAGAATCAGAAAAATACTAACATTTAAATGTTCACCGATTTCGTTAAGTTTTGTCCAACTCAAAGGTTCGATGTTAGCTTGCACCTCAGCCTGAAACGCAATATGTGCATCCCAGTGCAAAAATCTGACGATGTATCAAATCCTTACCTTTCAAGAACACAAATGCTCGACAAATATTTTTTGATACGCCCGATTTCAAATCCAGGGTAGCCTTCTTTTCCAAGTAGTTCAAGCAGCAGGTATGCCTGAAAGTCAACGTTAACTAGCCCGTTCAGGTCACCCTGGAAGAAACACAGGCTGATAATGAGGCTTTCTATAATGCCACACCACACATTCACAATCCAGACGTTAATCGTCTACCTCATGGAGACACTGTGGATTTTCCTGAACGAAGAAATGTGCATTATGGATGTCCACCTTCTTGTTGCTTTAAGACATGGCTTAATATGGCTTTGTACATCCACAACACCGATAAACGGAAATTTTGTGGCTGGTTTCTAAATCACTGGCAAAAATCCAGTCTCCTCCAGTAGCCACACCTTCTAAGCACTTGGCGGAGATGAATGTGTGAAAGGGGAGGAAGCAGTTGCTGTTGAATATCCTCTGTATTCATGTGGGTCTTCAGAGAGCAGTCTCGTGGAGATGGTCTGATCATGTCAAAGCATCAGCAGATCTCTCACTTTTGCATCAGTCTTTTGATCACAGCATCCATGTTGTGCTTGGGCTGCACCTGCCACTGAAAAACCATTCTGGAATGACGTGTATGATTAAGATATTGTGCAGTATACAACACCTCTGCAGTAAAGTTTCATTGACACACTTCTAACACCAACAATATGTCAAACGCTTCTTCACTTGGAAAAAGGCATTTTCAGTGTTAACATGTGACGATAGCAACAAAAAATTCTCAGGAATTGTTAACATTTCAGCAGTGATAAACATGTAACGTGAAATGTTTTAAAGAAACATGAGAGTCTTCTATGATGTGCTTTTTCTGCAATTTATTTTCAATAATAGAATGCTTCTTGAATTCTTCCCCTTTTTACCTGCTTAGTTTTCTCTCCATTACAGTCTTGTTTTGTAAATTTCTATGCTATAGGTTTGTTCTCTCATAACTCAAAAAAAAAAAAAAAATAAAAGTGGGACATGTCCATCTATTGCAGACAAATCCCCCAGCCGAAGGTAGAGACTCAACAGATCGCACTGTGATCGCTGCTCTATTAAGTATGACATCTCGACCATCTTCTTTAAATTGTTATCGGTGTCGTCAGCATCAGTGGCAACTGCACTGTCTTCTTCATCTTCATGAAGTTTAAAACTCTTAGCAACCCTGCCAACATGTTAATCACGAACTGGCTTTCTCCGACGTTAACAGGGCAAATTGCAAACATGTAACCTGAAAGTGTGTTTATTGTTTATTTCCTGAAGGAAGTCAATTGGAAAACATTTCCTACAAAAGTTGTTTTTTTTCCAAGACCAATACAACAACATCCTACTCGACCCTGGTACACCCATTGCCAGCCATTTCCAGAAAATAAGATAGCCACCATTAAATTCTTCACATATTCTTTAGTCATGTAAATTTTTTTCCCAAAGCTATGGATATTGAAATTCCAAGAAAACGGCCCGACACACCTTTTATGTACAGGATCCGGAAGGGAGGTATGGTGTTTTTGAAAAGACCACCAGATGTGTTTGGTGTTTTTAGGGTCAACCAAAATTTTCGGAATGATTGATATCTACTTGCTGCCAAATGTCATTTCAGTAGTAATGGAGCTGTGGTCTGTAGCATATCATGTATTTGTTTACAACACTTTCACTGAAACAGGTTGTTCTGTGATGCTCACACAGCGTCAATTTCAAAAGCATTTTAATGTTGGCAGTCATGGTTGTGTTCCAAAACGGGATACCATGATGAACTTGGTGAATAGCTTGCAAGCAACAGAATCCTTGAGACCGGGGATGTGATTAAACTGCACGGATCCTTGAAAACATTGAAAGGGTGCAACACGCAGTGGGAGCCAGATGATTATTTTTTTCTTATGTTTCATTGTGTATTCTCAAATGCCAAATGTACTACTAATGCATAAAAGTAATAAATTCTGACCGCTATTCAAAAATAAGTGTGTGACTGTCTTTTCAAAACGCCATACCTCCCTGGCAGATCCTGTACATATACTGAATGGCCAATTTATTACCAAACAACTTATAATGATGTGTCATGAATGAGTATAATGTAAAATTAACCCCAGTCAAAATCCATTCAATGGTACGTGGTTTAGTGGTACCATTATGGTCCACTGGAAACTTTCATTATAAGGTACTTCGTTGGGCCAGCTTTTGCCTTTAATACTGCATCAATTCTTCTTGGCACATACTTGCGAGATATTTTAAGTAGTTTGTGGAATCAAAGATCATGCTTGATGATAGCACTTTCCAGTTGTGTGAGGAGTAATGGTTGTGGATGCAACTCTCTGATGGCTTTTTCAACCTTCATCCTAAAAATGTTCATTGGAATTGAGATTGTGAGCCACACTTAAAGAAAGTAAGCTCTCTTCAAGTTTCTGAAACAATCCTGTAAAATGTGAGAGTTATCTTGTTGAAATAACCATTTCCATTGGGATAAACTATTAGCATGACAAGATGAATGTGGTCAGCAATAATATGTTGTGCAGTTTAGAGATCATTTGAGAGGATCCTTGATTAAGATGTGGTGTAATTTCTGCACTGTTGCCTTTATGTTGTCTTTTACAATTCTGTACACTTTCACTTCCAACCAAGTATTCAGTAGTTGATGACGACCACAAGTTGAACTTTGAGACCAAGTTTATTAGCTGACAGTCATGTCTTTAAACACTTTAAATGCTGCTCTTGAACATTTCAGAAATGCAAAGGCTTTGCTCATACTAATCCATAGCTCTGGGCTCCTACAATCATCCCATTTTCAAAGTCTGTCAAATCACGTTGTTCACATATCTTAGTAATCAAATCACATTTACTACTGTCATTAGCATTAAGTTTTCCTTTTTTATACCAGTCTTGCTTTCTAAAACAATGGTGTGGTAAAACAGATTAACTGAAACTGTCAGATGGTCATAACTGGCTACTCAGTTATATGTACACCGTCCAGCCACTTTATTAGGTACATCTTCCACGTACGCACAAATGATTAGATTCACTCCGCTGCATATTACGTGAACTATTTTGGATATAAATAAACTTTAACAACCTTTCCATTAGCACTTTAGGCTATAAGTCATAGTGAAAATAGAAAAGGGCCAAGATCTAACAGACTTTGAATGCGGCACAACTTGCTGGACAAAGCATCTCCAAAACGGCAGTTTTTTGAACTTTTCTTGTGCAACAGTCTCATGTGTATCGAGAATGGTTCATTGCACAAAAAACGATGAATCAGCAGCACTCCATGGAAGAAAACCATATATTGATGAGAGAAGTTAGCAGAAATTGGTTAGACTTGTGCAAGTCAACAGACAGGGTACTGTTACCCTAATGATATCAAAATTTAATCCTGCTGCTCAGACAACCATCTCACAATGTACAGTCTATTCCAAAAGCATTTTCACTTAGGTGAATAATGTTCAGCTTCCTTGCAATACCTTAAACCAGTGAAATTAATGGGTTCAGGCAAGAAGTCGAGTCTGATGTATACTGATGCGGATAAGATACAACTGCCGAAAGCCACATTGGGTAATACTGTTACTGGAGATGAACAGAAAAAGCACACCTTGGGGCAAATCAACATCAGCACTGGACTATTGATTACTGGAAAAAAAATCACTTGCTCCGATGAGTCGAAGTTCCTGGTGCATCATGTTAATGGCAGAAACAGAATTTGGCACAAACATGAATCCATAGACCCGTCATGTCTGTCGACTACTGTCCGCATGCCACGTGAAGACCGCCGAGTTGCTTAATGTGCTCGTATGGTGTCGCTGCAGTTGCAGATGAATCTATTCAGTGTTGGGGGGACAAACAGCCAAATTTGAGTCGATCCATGTTTCATCGACGTAAACAATAGGACGATTTTCTTCTTATTTATTTCATACTTCTCAGGTGTCTACCTCTCCATGCAAATGTTTTCTTTTGTTTGGAGACACAGCCAGAACTCATTTTTGTGCTACTTGATTTTAGCGCTTTTCCTCCCTTCATAACTATAGACTGATCTGCAACTACAGCGACACCATACGAGCACATTAAGCATCTCAGCAGTCTTCACGTGGCGTGTGGACAGTACTGTGCAAACCAGTGGGGGCAACTTAATGGTGTGAGAAATTCTTTACCTGGCACTTGTTGGATCGACTGATACTCCAGCATTCACATCTAGATGAGAGTGCTACCAATAGCAGGCATCATTGCTAACCAAATGCATCCATTCATGTTTTGACAGTTTATCTGCAAGTAGATAAGTACTTCCGGCAAGAATAACGTATCAGTGCACAAAGCCTGCATCATCATGGAATTGTTTCAAGAACATGATGATGATACTTTTCTTTGCTGCAGTAGCATCCAGTCACTGGATCTCAATCTGACTGACCATTTGTGGGATGAGCTGGAAAAGAATATTCGCTCCATGCCTGCACCACTGTCAAATGTTCGAGAACTCATGTCTTCATGCTACACTATATCAGGAACGTTTTGAGACCTTGCCTCGACTAATTCAGGTAGTTATGAAGGTGAAAGAAGGCACAAAGTGCTACCTCTTAAAGTGGCCGAAGAGTGTACACAGGGTGTAAATTAAGTGTTGGCTGATGCTTAGATGATCGTTTCGAAGGACAAAATATGACAAAAATGTTCTTGAAGTTTTTAATAGACTGAATAAGTTTCGAGAAAAATGACTTTTAAATGTGATGACATCAAGTTTCGTTCGGAACACATGGAAAAGTAACTCTTTCTATGCCAGTTATCTCCATGAAAACTTGATGGCTTACCGGGAAAACATAGACCGTTAATCATTCCAATTTTCACAAAGCTAGCTGGCCTAGAAGCAGAATTATTAGCCTATGGCTTGTGAATACAAGGCCAGCAAACTACTGCTGCTCGAACTAAGATTGTCAGGTGACTTGAGTTTCAGGGCCTGTCTCTCTAGCTGGCCTTGTTTCGAATAAAATCGACATCATAACATTTTAAAGTCACTTTTCTCAAAACATCTTAAAAAACTTCAAGAGCATTTTTGTCTTAGCCATTAGGAAACGATCCTCCAAGCAGTGCCCTAAGTTTCACAGCCTGTATATATCCACTAACACTAATTAAAATATATTTTATACAATTTTATACTTAAAAGTACGCTTACAGTTCTGTGGTTTCTATATTTCGTGCTGTCCCCTCAATAGTAGCACAATAGGCTGATGCAAACTTTGTAATAATTTGCAACAATGTTTGACCCTGAAAAATTAAAAATTTTAAATCACATTATTTATAAACAATTTTTAAAACATATAATTAACTCTCACTAATCTGAACTGAATAAAATCATATACAATTATACATGTAAAATGTATTCATGTTTTGATTCGTACAATATCTATTCAAAGCTTTTTAAATCAATATCAATCATCAAGCAATGACTCCTGGCCTATTTTCTGCAAAAAATTTACCTTCTTCAGTAATCTGAACTTTTCTTTAATAGGAACCCTTCCACTTTGGATTAGGGAGAGTGTATCACAATTTTATTTATCTCTAAATTTTTCCTGCAAAATTCAGTTATTTTGACAGCTTCACATAATGAATGATTTTTTTTGAATGACTACTATTTTGATACCAAACTCAAACCATCTGACTTGCAAGAATGGCAAAAAAACGTTTACCTTGTAGGATACCTTAAACTTTAAACACAGCCATTATTACAAACTGTTCCCAACTTACTAGGGGATCATATGATCGGTACTTCAGTTACACACTTGCTCACTTACTCAGACTTTGTGGAGTCTTAGTATGGCTAAGTGTGCTCAATTTTTTTCGTTTTCACGGTTTATTTTGAATATTACGATTTATTATTTTGCAAGTATCATTAGTAGCTTTAGGTGAGTAACATTATTTCTATTTTGTGTGAAACTGTGAGGTACAGTTCATATTTTCCCTTGTTAGTATAAGGTCAATTGACACCACAAATTCTTTTTCGCTAAAGCTATTCTTTATGCATTTTTTCTGCTCCATAAACTTTCTTTAAAACGAAAGATGAAGATATTCATAATCACTTAGCATACATAAAAATTTTGAATTCAAACTCAAAATTAATAAACTACCATATACGAAAAAACGTCATTTTCCCCCTCCCCCTGGGATTGAGACATTGGCCATCTTTCTGATCTTCATGACATCAGAAAGTTACCATAAATACTTAGGAACTCGGGATCTGTGACGAACACGTGACATCACACATTGCAACAAGGGTTATCGGAACATTATATGACGAACTTCATACAAAAATAGCGTATAACATTAAATATATTGGTATATTATAGTGCTTTATAGAGAATATACATTACATAATTTGCTTTTTTTCTCAATTTCCCATCCACTTTTACGAAGCCAAAACATAACTTGGAGGGGGGTGGTGTAAAACTACTAGACCTGTGAGAAAAGTATCCGACCTTATTTTTTTTTGCGAAAACCTGATGGATTTGGATCGCGCGCGCTTGCATGAGCCGACCTTGAACCTTTGTGCGTATGCGTGAATTTTTTCCCGCCTCTCAATACCGTCAGTTGCTGGCAATCAGCATTAGAGGGAGGTAGTGTGTTGTGCTCTCGTCGGTGTTTGATTTGAAGGAAAATGACTGAATGACTGGAGCAGCGTTACTGCATCAAATTTTGCCAGAAACTGGGCGACAGCCAGGTGGAAACCATCCGGAAGATTCAGACGGCTTTCGGTGACGAAGCTATGGGCATCACACAGATTAAGGACTGGTACAACCGGTCGGCCATCAGCATGCCGAAATGACCAGGTCATTGCCAAAGTGAACGCTGTGGTGGTGCGGGACCGTCGTGTGACTATCTGAGACGTTGCGGAAGAGGTGGGCATCAGTATGTTTTCGGCACATTCCATTCTGACCGAAGATTTGGCCATGAAGAGAGTGGCGGCGAAATTCGTGCCGAAACTGCTGACGGCGGGGCAAAAGCAACTTCGTGTTGACGTCTCACAGGACATGCTGGCCTCCGCAAACAGTGACCCTGACTTCATGAACACCATAATCACTGGTGACGAGTCCTGGGTGTACGGGTACGACCATAGCATCGTCACCGAAAGCCTCCAAATAAAAAACCAACGAGAGCACAACACACTACCTCCCTCTAATACTGATTGCCCGCAACTGACGCTATTGAGAGGCGGGAAAAAATTCACGCATACGCACAAAGGTTCAAGGTCGGCTCATGCAAGCGCGCGTGATCCAAATCCATCAGGTTTTCGCAAAAAAAAATAAGGTCGGATACTTTTCTCACAGGCCTCGTAACTTCAATCTGATGAATTTCAACCGAAAAATAGCATAAAATATTTAATATACTGATACATTACAGTATATAATACAGCTTATACATTACAGTATATAATACAGCTTATACAATATACAGTACAATAATTCCCTTTTTTTCTCAATTTTTCGTCTCCAAAAGCTAATGCAAAAGTGAATTCTCAAAAACAAGATGGCAATGCCACAGATTAAGAATACACAGATGCGTCAATCCAGGTTAAGCTGAGGGAAACTCGATGAGTCATGCAACTGGCCTCAGTTACTGCCGCGCACCAAGCGTCCGTCAGGGTCACAATCTAATCAGCAGAGCAGATTAGTACATGCTATAAGTGGATAATAGTAATTAATTAAAAATACAAATTAAATAAAAAATAAGATATAATAAACAAAAACAATTAATCAAAATCAAAATAAAAAGCTGGCGTTTCGGATAGAGACTAACGTCAGCTTTTTATTTTGATTTTGATTAATTATTTTTGTTTATTTTATCTTATTTTTTATTTAATTTGTATTTTTAATTAATTACTATTATTTATTGTATTCCAGGGTTCTGTGTCTCGTCCTTCTCTTAATATATAGTCTAGGCTGTCTAAGACGGTCTCCTCCAAGACGGACTAAAATTAACAGTCGAAAATTATGTCGCCCGGATTTGGGAATAGGCTTTCCCATGTTAAATTGTATGCCTATAACAGACTCCTTATAACAGTCACAACCTTATAAAGGACCAAAAAATGTGGTCCAAAGACAGCACGGTAACCTCCTTAACGGACTTTACGTTCGTTAATGGACCTTGTTCGTGAGTAACATACCCTCGATCAAGGCATCATTGCTCATTAATGAACGATTTTTACATATAATTTTTTCTTTTCGTAATGAAATTTTAAAGGCATTTTTATATTAAATTTTGGGTTATGTTATAAATTTAACTTAATCCACAATTTAATATAAAAATGTTTTGTTTTTTTTAAATAAACTCATTTTTCAGTATCTGCAATTTTATTCTCGTAGCCAGTGGCGGTATTGCAATTTTCCTTTTTTTCTTCTTCGTAAACATTTAATAGCCACGTACTATAAAAGCAAGCGATGCTATTTATTGTAATCTTTAAATTTAAATTAATTATCATTCAAGAATTTAAAGTTTTGATGGAAAAAATATTAAAGATCATTTTATTTATGTTGGGGATTCCCCATTGGGATTCCCTATCGGGGATTTACCATTCCTTACGAGTGTCAGTAGCTCGTGATTATTTATAACAGTCTTGCCTGATATACGTTATAACAGTCAAGACCGTTATTCCCAAAAAGGACTAATTTTATAAAGGACCCTATTCATGTCGCTCTTGGAAGACCGTCTTAGACAGCCTGGACTGCATATCCATTCATGCTATAAGTGGGGGATACATGCTTATTATATATACACTTATAAAGCCTGTACCACGGATTAAAAATGTGGATTAAGATCTGTATTTTAATGTGATCTGTACACATCTTCGAGCAGAAAAATAGAAGAGAAGAGAGGATTAAGAAGAGTCGAATACAATGGCTGCAAATTCTCAATGCACGCTGGAAAATGCATATACACATTTGTTTTATTATTTTTTTTTTTTGGTATCTGCATACTAAAAATAAACAGTTATTAAAAAAAAAATAAAAAATCGTCTGACCAAGTTTCTTTTCGAAAATTTTCGTAAAGACTCAAGGATTTTAGGCCTGGTAATCTAATATGTGGGTCATTTATTTATTTGTGATTAATTTATTAAAGGAAATTAAAAAAAAGCAAAACAATAAAAAACAAAATTTAAAAAATAGAAGATCGTTTAGTTTGAATAAACCTCGTATTTAATTTTTTTGTTTAATTGCTGTATTTAAAAGTGACAAATTGTAATTAAGTTTTTGAAATTCCTCTTTTTAAAGTGATTTTTTTCAACTTGTAAATTTAAGTGATTTAATGTTTTATTGCTGTAATTTAAAATAATTAAATGTATTTTTATTTTTTTAAAAAATCGAATTACGATTGGAATAAAATAATAAATAAAAGAAATAAATTCCATGATCTGGATCTAAATTGAAAAATAACTTAGGGATCTAATTTTTTTTATTAGTTTTGTTTTTATAAATGTACGAACATTATTATAAATTAATTTAGCGTATTTGTATTTGTCATTATTTTTTATTTTTATTCTCTATTAAAACCTAGTGAGCATTCAAATTGTTAGAATGATGTAGATGAATTCTTATTAGGTTTGGCAGAGATTGAACAACTAAAATCAAAATCCACAATGCTGGATGTGCAGCAATCATTGCCTCAATCAGTGCATTTTGCTGAGGACTTAAATTCAGTGATAATTTCCATGCCAGAAGAAAACACCCTTGTTTATTTTGCTGATTATATTTCCCAAAAAATAATTTTACGTCATGATTCCTTAAATTGGAGAAATATGTTTCTCAAGGATAATAAAGAACTATCTCATGATAGTCAAACTTTTTTGCTGTTGAAAAATTATAAGGGAGATTCAGGAAATGTTCATTCTTTAACTGTGCCTGCTAATGATTGGGTTTCTTTTCTATTGACATGTGAAAAAATTACTGAGGAAATAATTCCTCATTTGTTACATTTGCCTGGCATTAAAACAAGGCTGGTAGAATATTTTTTCAATTATGCATCAAACAGCTGGTAAGGAACAGTTGAAGAATGCTGTAGAATTGTTTGCCAGGAACTGTGGACACAACTATACAAAGAAGAATAACTCTAAAAACACTATTTCATATAATAAATTTTAAAATTTATTATGTGGAATAGTGTTATTGGAGTTATTCTTCTTTGTATTGTTTGCTATAATTAAGGCATCTTATATAGTCAAATGGCAAAATAAAAAAAAAATTATAGAGAAGCAAGAGGGAAAAAGCGAAAATTAATGAAAGTGAGCCATGTGTAATACTTTATTATATTCTGTAAATGAGATGAGGAACCTCATATATATTATTTCCACAGATATTATATGCTGATTTCCTTGTAAGGAGTAAGTATAAAACTAAACATTAACTACAACTACGAAGTAAAAATATCAAAATTATTTTACTTGTATACAATAAAAAAAAATTCATCACTTTTAAGGCCATGTTTACATTGAGTTAATTTGATAAATTAAATAAAAGCTTTCTTAAGTTGTTGGTTAACAATTATTGTAAATACGATTTTCTTTTACTGTACTGGAGTTATTAAAATATTTAATAGTAGCTATTTGTATACAAGTTACAGGATAGTCGGAATAAAATCAATATTTATATCCAAACTTTTGAGTTAAGTGTTTAAAAATTTTTGATGCTTTACATATTTTTTTTTTTTTTTACTTTCAAAAAACTAATAGTTATTGTTAGTTCACTACTTTTGGAACAAAAAATCAAATTTCACCTTTAATTGTAATTTAAAAGTGAAATACGAATCCACAAACTTAGGAGTTTTTCCGTAGATTTCCATGCAATTTTTTATTATGACCCTCACGTGACCGGTTTCCTTTTCTCTCATAGAGAATCGGAGAAATGTCACATCTGTGTATTCTTAATCTGTGGCAATGCCATTGGCGAAAAAATCACTGTGATCACTTTTTATTCATTATTTATTATATATTCTTTTGCTCCCGTTTATTAATCATAATTGAACAATATAGGTAGGACATTAAATACATTTGTAACATTAAAGGTGAAAAATGAAATAAATTTTCGACCAGTAAAATTTTTAACAGCCACGTTTTATAAAGTTCAAATGAATATTTTTACCTGATGCTTGGAGGACCAACTCAAGTTTAATTTCTTTCTTTATTATTTGTTACAGTACTTAATGCATGAATACATTGACATTCCTTATAAATTTGGGTGTCACGTGGGTCCGGCAAAAACTCATTTAAGTTAAACAAACCCGCTTGTATTTTTCTTTTTTTAGACCTCCCGTGATTGCTGCATTGTTCGGAGGGGTGGGTGTTCGAGTTCTTGTGTTGTTTTGCTATCTGGTATTCTATTAATTTAGCGTTGATTAAGCATAAGTATAGTAAATTTTATATTCAGAAATGGACACTTACCTGTTGATGGTGCGGTTAAATGGCTTGTTTGTATGAATTGTTGTCATCGTTGTATTGTTTTGAGTGTGTGTCTTTTTGTTTAGTGTGAGTGCTCTGTTGGAGGCTGCGATTGTTGCTGTTAAATTCATTGAAGATCATCTCAGGTTCCAACAGCGGATTGTTGCAGAGAAATTCGGCGAAAAGGTGCATAAGGTTTTATGTATTTTTTTTCGTTTGTTAAAATTTCCATTTTCTTGGCATTCCAGCGACAACTCTGAAACTGTACGGATATGTGTTGACCGCTAATAAGTTTCTTCATTTTTCGAACGTCAGGGCCGACGAGTTTTCGCTGGGATACAAATATGAAATAAGTTTTCTTTCAATTTAGAGACACAGCTTCAATATGTTAAATTTTAAAGTAAATTTTTATGATAGAACGAAGTTTCGAAAATTTTGGTTGAATGCGATCATAAGGCGTGCAGAACAACGGCGTGATGACTTTGCGACAGCGACAAGATGGTGCCTCGAACATGTGATGAGGCATGACTGCCTGGAACGAAAGGCGGCCGCCAAGCTAGTGTACGGTTGGTAACCCTGGGAATCCACGTCTCCTTTGGTGAGTGACTTCTTATTTATTATTGATGGCGCGGCGAAACAGTTTTCCTCGAGTTTTCTTAGTGTGAAAAGTTCTACCAAGTCCTCCCGAGGGGGGCTATGGAACTGTGAACTGTGTTGAGTCTCGTACTGAAACTTTTGCCGAAGTCGCGTAATAATGCCTCACCTTGGTGAGAGGATACATGTACAGTTCCAATAGGATGAAGTTACTGTTACTAGACTTAGTCTTAAATAATTAAGGTCGAGTAGAAGTAAGCCGCACCCTAACATGAAACATGACGAAACCATTTGGATGTCGCAGTGAATGTTGGGGGCGTGGGGAGTAACGAACCTGAGCGCCGGTACCAAAACGTGTGCGTGCACAGATCACGATTGTACGCAGTTCGGTAACAACCGTGTCTCAAGAGCTCGCCAGTGGCTGCCAGATTTAAGCACTTGTTCCTGCCATGAGGGGTTACTGTGCCTCACCCTCTTCTTTCCCATTAAAGGAGGTGCTGTGCGCTTTCCAGCGTTTGTCATTGGGAATAATTATACAGGGATCCAGAGCTGCTCATATTGCACATGGCAGCCCTGGGGCAAAGCGTCTTCCCTCCCACTCTTGATAAGAGTTTCCTGGGCATCCCACAAAGACCGTTCATGGCATCATGAGTCAGAGTCCACTATGGTCATGCTAGTTTGAGCGCCACTCAGCGCAGATTAAACGTTATGGTAGACAGGGTTCTCCCCAGGCCCTTTTGATTTTGGTGACCACCCAGCTGAATATGTGAAAAACTGCACACCACTGCATAATATTTTATTTATTTTTAATTTTTGTCCACCCGGCTATTTTATCCTTCCACCCACCTGATAAAATTTCTGGGGAGAACACTGGGTGCATATATGTTTCGAAGGGGGCCCTCGAATTTAAGAGTATACCACGTTGTGATTGTGTTATACAGAATCGAATTTTGAGAAAGAAATTGTTGCCAACTTTGCTATAGTATTTGTGTCCTTGCAGTCTTCATTTTTTGGTCCCGAACCTTTGATATGCCATCTCCCCAGCGCATACCGTGCTTATGGTTGACAAACTGGAGGGGTGGACACACAACACTGGCGCCCGAACAGGAACCAAAAATCCGCATTTTCTGGATTATAGAGGGTGCCAGGACAAAGTGAGCTGATGTGAGATGATCTCGTGCTTGTGTGTGGGGTTAATATTGGATAGAGAGTCAAAGGCTTAGTATGTGTGTGTGGTGTGGGATATATGTCAGAGCAGTGGTTTTTGACGTGCTGTTTTGGTTATAGTATTATAATGCCGGGTAACGAAGGGGACGCGGCACCGGCGGCTGCACCTGAGCTGGCCAGATATACGGGTTCTGTGCTAGCCTTCATTGGAGAAGATGGTGGCATCACTATCAAGGCTTTCTTGGCGAGTATAGACAGCATCGGGGCTATTGCCAAATGGACACCTGAGGTAAAAGTGACAATTTTAAGGACGAAATTAAAAGGAGCCACTGCCAAGCGCACCGCAGAGCATGAACTTTTTGACATCGATGATTATGCTCTGCTGTGCACGTGCTTGGAGCGTGTGTTTGGGAAATTAAAGGTCACTAGAGACTTCTCTCAAGAACTACACGATACGGTCCTAGGGACAATGAGACGGTGGTCACATTTGCCAGTCGCCTCGAGTTGGCCACGGAAAGGTACCTCAGCGCTACTCCGGAGGCAGTGCCTTTGTGTGAAACTGCGCTTTTGCAGAGATTCTGCAACAGCTGCCTGCTTGTGCATCGCAGAGCGCTGATGATAGCTAACTCAAAGAAATACAAGCAGGCGGTCTTGCTGGCCATGCGGTCGGAGGACCTAGAGAAAAAATATAAACGTGTCTCGAATGTAGTGGAGGTTGGGGAGTCATACTCGGGGGGGTGATGGTGGTCGGAGTGTGGGTGCGCCATGGCACGAAGGGTTGTGAAGGGAGGTATACCTAATTGTGATTCGCCCAAACCCCAGGGAGGCGGACGTGGCTGTACTGAGACAAAAAGTTAGAAGGTCAAGTGGAGGGTCTGTCGAAGGCAGTGGAGCAATTGATAGCGAGGCAGGGAAAGGCGAATGCGACGCAAACTGACCTGCTCCTATTGACTCTCGAGCATTGGTAACCTGCATGTTACCGATGTACTGCATGTTACCGCATGTGGACAACTGGGGCAGTTTGCCTGGAATTGTCCGCAGCCTGCACCACGATTTTGTTGTGTGAATACGAGCGAGTATCCCGAGGACACGATGTTGACTCGGAGTGGTGAGGGCGGCACATGTACTGCGACAGCACATTTACAAGGACAGCTCGTCACCATGCTGATCGACACTGGCTCACAGGTCTCTCTAATCGATGGCGAAGCTTATCGTCAGCTCGCAGGCCCCTCCTTGCAACCAGCAGAGATGGAAGTTGCCTTAACCAAAAGCAGGGTGGTATGCTAGATGTAATCGTGCGTGGCAGTCATATGGCCATGCGTGCATTTCTGTTTCATTCGTTCGCAGATCGCCCATATGATGGCATCCTAAGTATGGATATTTTAAGGGGTTAACCTTCCAGTGCGCTTGTACCCAAGTGATCGGAAAAGCACAGGTTCTTCCAGTGGAGAGAGTGGCCGGTAATGGGGTGTACACGGAACGTGAGGATGGAAGCAGTCACGCACATTTGAGTGGTGACAGGCCGGAGGAAAATTGTGGAAGAATGAGAGTTGGAGAATATTCCTACCCTGATCCTGAATGGGTCATGTTGAGAGTCCCTGGAAGAAGCACCCCACGCGGTATGGGAAGCAAGGCATGTTGAATAGGTCCATTTGCAGTTTGTGCAGAGGATGGGGTAGGTTGGGTGCAAGTGATGGGGGTTACGTTTAAAGATATAAGATGGGTGCATATGGAGCAGGTGTGGTCAAAATGGAGAAAAGTGGTAGTCGTAATTAGTAATGTAGGGCATAATGGAGGAAATGAGTGGTTTCAGCCAGCGGTAGCGAGTGACTACTTGATGGGACAAGGGATAGTAGATCTGTATATGGAAGGGGTGTGTTACTCTCCGGAAATAAGTGGAGCAGAGGACGTAATGAACTGTCCGACCGGATGGTACGATCCCGGACTAGTGCAGCCTTTTGAAGGAGGGACACCAGAGGCATTGTGGGGAAATGATCTTAATGGTAGTCAAGTAATGCAACCCAATAACTCAGTGGGGCGGAGTGAAAATGACATTGTGGGTGGTGGTGGTGGTGGTGGTTACACGAAATATTGGGACTCTTATGGAAATGCCGGGCCTCCAGTCTGGAGTGCTGAGTTGCAGCCGGGGGCACAGCAGGTTAATGCAGCAACGAGTTGGCAGGATGGTGATAATGTAGGCAGGACTGTCGTAGAGGGGGACAATACAGAAATGTGCACACCACAACAATGCCCCGTGGTGGAGTCCACGCAGAGGCTGAAAGCGAGTGAGGAAATACAGCCTTCTAGGGTGGTGTTTGATGACAAATGTAGTGGGGGTGTGCGAGGGAGGTGATCCAGTCGTTCCCAGGAAGGAGGGGAAAAGGGGAGAAAGCTTCTAGGATGAAGAAGGGACCTGAGGAAGAGGAACCTGTTTGGCAGGTAGGCTTGT
This sequence comes from Rhysida immarginata, assembly GCA_023313115.1. NCBI lineage: Eukaryota > Metazoa > Arthropoda > Chilopoda > Scolopendromorpha > Scolopendridae > Rhysida > Rhysida immarginata. Next base: position 396,102 of record JAHWFO010048558.1, on the reverse strand, counting down.
GGGTATTTCACAAGGTTTGGCGCCAGCTGGAAACTGGATCGAAGGAGGAAGGTAGTGGATGCACCAATGAAGATAAGTGGGCAATGTTGGCCCAGAGGACGAAAGGGAACCAAAATAAAGGTCCGAAAAGGCGAACGAGGAGGGGAAGGGGAAGCAAGCGCTTACAGAATAAAGTTAGGGAGAATACGGTGACGAAACTTAATAGTTCGGGAAATCGTAAGCGTGCGGTAGTATCAGTAGTAACTAAAGTGCCCGAAAAGGATATGGTTAAGCATGCCAGAACTGAGAGGTGGTCTGAAACAGAAGATTTGGAAGGGAATGATTCCGGAGCAAGCATGGATGAATATGAATACCCACCCACATTTCTTGGTAGAGGAAGCACAGGGTTCTGTGAACTTGAGTGGTGAGGTAGGAGAGGGATGCAGAAGTAGTTCTGATGGCAGTAATTTTTTTTTTGGTGTGGGTGCTATGGACGCAAGGGTTGTTTTATGTAGTATGTTTGGAAATTGAGTTTTTTTTATTCCGGGGTCGTTTTGCATTTGTCTGGGAGATGTACTTGAACGCAACCCTTCACAGGGTATGTTCGAGGTCTTTCGTCGAGCGCATGTGACATTGCATGTCAGTTTGGGTGTCCGTGAGTCCAGCGAAAACTCATGAAGTTAAATAAACCCGCTTTTATTATTTTTTTTTTTAGGCCTCCCGTGATCGCTGCATTGTTTGGTGAGGTAGGTGTTCGAGTTCTTGTGTTGTTTCTTTATTTGGTGTTCTATTAATTTAGCGTTGATTAAGCATAGTTATGGTAAATTTTATATTTAGAAATGGATACTTACCTGTTGATAGTGCGGTTAAATGGCTTGTTTGTATGGACTGTTGTCATTATTGTATTGTTTTGCGTGTGTGTCTTTTTGTTTAGTGTGAGTGCTCTGTTGGAGGCTGCGATTGTTGCTATTGAATTCGTGGAAGATCATCTCACTTCCAACAGAGGATTGTTGCAGAGAAATTCGGCGAAAAGTTGCATAAGGTTTTATGTATTTTTTTTTCGTTTGTTAAAATTTCCGTTTTCTTGGCATTCCAGCGACAACTCTGAAACTGTACGGTTGTGCGTTGACCACTTATAAATTTGTTCATTTTTCGAACGTCAGGGCCTCGGCGTTTTTGCTGGGATACGAATATGAAAAAGTTTTGGTTTCAGTTTAGAGAGACAGATTCAAATGTTAAGTTTTATAGTAAATTTTTATGATAAAATGAAATTTCGAAAATATAAGGATCGTACAAATGAAAACGAAAATTATTTATTTTATCCAAAGTATATACAAGGAATTTAAAAACACTCTCCAAATGCGTTAAGGCATTTATCTCACTGTGTAACAAGGCGTGTAATTCCTTTATGGAAGAAGTCTTTCGGTTGCGTGTGGAACCATTCCAAAACCTCTTCCTTCACTTCATCGTCCGACTGAAACCTGCGGCCTTTCATGTATTTCTTGAGATCCCCAAATACGTGAAAGTCATATGGGGATAAGTCAGGGATGTAAAGTGGATGCTGCATTGCTTCCCAGTTTAACTTTTTGATGAGGTCTACCGTTGCCTTCAAGGTGTGAGGACGTGCGTTGTCGTGGAGAAGAAGCACTCCTTCTGTAAGAAGTCCAGGACGCTTGCATTTGATGGCCTTGCGCAGTGCCTTCAATGTTTCCCCATATCATGCTGCGTTATCTGTGGTGCCTTTTTCAAGAACGTCCAGAAAATCGGGCTTTTGCGATCAAAAAACACTGTCAACATCACCTTCCCCGTGCTGTTTGCGATTACTGCTCTCTGTTCCTGTTTCGTTGACTCCATTTTATTGCTTGGACGAAGCGATCACTTGCAGAGCTTCAAAGCTCGAGCTATTGTTCTTTCTCACGTGATGCAACACTTGCAACCTATTGTTCAACTTGCACGTGGAGTTTCGCAATTGTTGAAAACAAAAACTTACATTCCTACACGTAGTCTTTTTTACCATCACACAAATTTTCGTTTTTATTTGTATGACCCTTATATTAGTTGATTGAGATCATAAGGCGTGCAAAACAACAGCGTGATGACTTTACGACAGCGGAAGGACGGTGCCTCGAACATGTGATGATGCATGACTGCCTGGAACGAAAGGCGGCCGCCAAGCTAGTGTACAGTTGG
>JAHWFO010048558.1:383135-393533 GCA_023313115.1 Rhysida immarginata | reverse complement strand
CACGAAACAGCTTGATTGTAGGGGCCAGGTGGATGTACTCTATCTTGACTTTTCTAAGGCGTTGTCTTCAAAATCAGACAAATTAAAATTCCTAAAGTTATTCTTAAAATTAGTAATCAGCTTCATTACTGGGTTGATGTCGCTTAGATTTGACCATTTAGTAAGACACCTAAGAACATAACAGTCACGCCCTCTTCTCAACTCCTTAAAGTCAATAATGATATGGGGCGTGCACACCCTGTTTATGATAAAGACTGAATAGCGTATTTAAGAGACATCTGCTATGAAGGATGTTAATATTAAACAGATGTCTCTTGCTATCCAGTACATTTTGAGAATTAGACCTAGTAGCAAGGATATTATAGAAGCTGGTAAATTTACCTCGGATGAAAGCTAAGGCATGTTTATTACCGCCATACCATATCTATGTGCAAGTAAAGCAGCTTGGGTATTACAAACGCTTTAAACAGTTTCATAAAAAGAGATATACAGTCGAACCTCTTTAATTCGAATCTCAAAGGGAAAAGCCATTTTATTCGAATTAAAGAGGTTTTGAATTAAAGAGTTTTCGAATTATCGAGGTTAAATGCAATCAAATTCGAATTACAGAGGTTTAAAATTAGCTTTGTTTAGTATGAAATATATTTACCATAGTAACATAACAGGAACCATTGACACTACAACACTTCTTTTTTGTGCCAATTTTTACTGCATCTATCACTTTCACTTTCTCTTCTGCAGTCAAGCTTTTGTAAGTTCCGAGTTTCGAAGTCATTTTCAGTATGTAAACTTATCAAAAAAGAAAGCAAAGGTTGCAAGTTGTGTGCTGAATGACTGACACACGTGGATACAATGGAATACTCTGAACATTCCATTTACAAAATAGGGCAGGAGATCAGTTTCCGCATTTACAGATCCAGACAGTGAACGCCATCCTGTGAGGAAAAATGTTACTGTTGCTTCCAAAGTAGGTCAATAAACTAGGGAAATAACGTAAAGGATTTGTGTATGAAAGTAAAAAACTGGCTCCCAAAAAGTTCGAATTAATTTCCTATTTTTTTTTCGAATAATGGAAGTTTTTCCAAGGGAAGAAAAAAAAAATTCGATTTACAGAGATTTTCGAATTAAAGAGTTTCGAATTAAAGAGGTTCGACTGTACCAGCAAAATACTGGGTGAGGCATTTCAAGATACCTATTCGACGGGAAATAACAGCATTCAGTGTATCAATGTGCTATAGAAAGAAACAGTTGTTGGCGAAATAAACTCCCAAATCCTTAATCTCTGACTTTCTAGTCAGGAAATCATCTTTCATACCATACTTAATAATAAAACTACCTTAGGTATAATAAAAACTAATAATAGTTATGTGACAACAATGGGGAAAATAGTGAGCCAGAGAAACTAGAAGCTATGCACCAGTGCTTCCCTCAAAGGGCAGAAGTCCAAAGCGTGAAATAAGAAAAAATTAGTGAAACAAAAGAAAAGAGAGAGAGACAATAAAAAGTAATACTAAAATCATTCAACGAATAATCAACTGCTTTGTCATTAAAAATATCTATATTGGTAAAGTTATTATTGTAAATATCAATCAATTTGAAAGCAGGGTCTACATTAAGTAAGTTCATTCGACTTTTACTCATAAAAGCTAAAACTTGAGAGTTCTTCTTATAAATCGGAACCCGAAGACCAATTAATCTTTTATATGTATTTTCTAGAGTATAAGGGGCCAATATTTTCCCATTCACTAAATTAATTAAAGTGTTTAATAGAGACTTCCTAATAATATAATGTACGAGGGTGTTTTGAAAAGTAATGCCTCCATGACTGTAACTTTATTTGTTAACAGATTTTCAAAATTCTTTTTGTATCTTATACTCACATTTTATATTATACAGAAACAATATAAAATTATACACTATGTACCAAATTCACTCATATGGCATTGAATAATGAACCTAAAGGGTTCGAAATACGTATATGCCTAATTAAAATTCATTTTGTGGGCAAGAGCTTTCCTTTGTTATTATGTCGCTTTCCACAGTTATTGAACGATTTTCATCTCTCGCCTCTCAGGTTTTCCCACCAAGAGTTATTGGTAAGTTCGTTTCTTTGAACCTAAAAGTCAGACTTATCAAAGCTGACCTTTCTTTTTTAATTAAGTGCAAACGTTTCCAAGTTTTTCCGAATTTTGTTCTTCGTATTTCGATAACAAGGCTTTATTCTTCGCAAGATGTAAGAGGTTGGATTTAGAAATCGCGAGGCTTTTCAAGACTCTTGCCACTACAGAGCTATGGTTATAAAACCTACATCTGCTAATCAGCAATAATTTGCCCCAAGATCTTTGGGACGAATTCTGCGGACATACCACTTCGATTAACCAACATTTATACGAGGTAAAAAACAACAAATTGGATAAGAAGTTACAAGCCATCATAACTCATCAGAAGAGACACCTAAACCCGAAAAATTTGGCGATTACGCAACGGCCTACTATGATCAACAAAACTGACTTACCACTGGAAGATGAAGAATTAGATCTACTCTCTAAAGGATTGAAATTTTCCGTCTGAAAAGGTCGAGACGACCTAGAGAATATAGTTTGCGATATTGAAAGTGGCATCAGGTTTCTTCCCAGTAACAAGAAGCAATTGATCAGGAATGCATGCGCTCAACAACTAGCGAAGAACTCGACGAATGACTGCAACGATAAGAAGACTCGTTCCACCATATCGGCCCTCAAGGATAATGACTGCTTTTTTCTAAAATCGGACAAAGGTAATTCGATCGTGGTTTTACGCAAAGATGATTATTTCACTAGTATTAACAAACTTTTGAAGGAGGGCCCTTACACTAAAATTATTAAGGACCCCCTACCAAAATTGATCAGGAATGTAAAGAAGGCTTTGAAAAGTTGCAAGCACTTCCAGGGTTCGCGCTTACTCACAATTTACGCGTCAGATGGCCATTTTTGCTAAACATTGACTCGTGATTTTTTGACCTGCGAGTCAAAATTGACTTGTTAAATTTGGATATCATCAGCCTATACCTTTTCACCACATTTTAACCTCACTTCATTTTGTCACATGCGTTCTTGTTTAAATTCCTAATTAACTATAGCAGTAATTATAGAGATTGTGGATGCATGTAAAAATAAGGAATTTAAAAAGCATCTGAATTTTGACTCTTAGTTTTCAGGCTTGGGAGTCAAATTGACTCGTAGATATTTTGCCCTAGCGCGAACCCTGCACTTCATTAACTCTGCTTTGACCTCAAGACTATCGATTCCGAACCCTACCTAAGATCCACAAAACAGGGAACCAGTTCCGCCCTATTGTGTCCAATATTTCTGCTCCCACATATGAACTGGGTAAATATTTAGCCAATTATTTGGCTAAGTTGAATATCGACGAACTAGACTTGTCTTTGAAGAACAGCGTACAATTAGTGAACAAATTGAAAGACGTAACGTTATCCTAAGATTGCCTTTTAGTCTCTTTTGATGTCACGTCCCTTTTTCCCAATCTCCCTATACCTGAAACTTTGGATTTCCTCAAAATTATACTGGCGGATAACAAGTTAGGAAAGGAGTTAATAGACGACATCATCTCCTTGTGCAACTTATGTGTCAACAATAATTTTTTCCAATTCAATGGGGAATTTTTTCACATGTCATCGGGAACTCCTACGGGAAGTTGCTTGAGCCCCATTTTGTCCGAAATATTTATGAGGAAGTTTGAAGCAAGTCTAGCCGCCGCTGAAGAATATTTCCCGGAAGTATGGTATCGTTATGTCGATGATGTATTCGCCATAATCAATACCAGCAAGAAGGATGTGCAATCGTTTTTAAGGCACATTAACAGCTTTTACCAATCAATACAATTCACTCTGGAACTGGAGGAGAAAGGAGCTATTCCCTTTCTGGATCTCAAGATTATACGATCGAAGAACAAATTGGATTTCGACATATACAGAAAGTCTACGCACATCGATATATACCGGGTGTTTCAAAAATGACCGGTATACCGGTATGTTTGAAAAATCAATAAAAACTAAACGGGCAGTGATAGAAATACACCGTTTGTTGCAATATGCTTGGGACAACAGTAAATTTTCAGGCAGACAAACTTTCGAAATTTGTTCACGGTGTATTTCTATCGCTGCCCGTTTAGATTTTTCAAATATACCGGTAATTTTTGAAACGCCCGGAGCCACTGTTGGAGCCAAAAACTGTCCGCCTTCGCATTCTTGATAGACAGAGCACTCAATATACCTTTGTCTCAAACGGAAGTCAAACGTATTCAGGAGATTGCAATAAAGAACAGATATAGAACTGGAATGGTAAAGGACTTACTCCGGAGAAGAAGATTTACTAAGATGATAAAAGATTCGACGACCCTCAACAACAAAGCCACTTCGACATTCAGACTACCTATCACTTTCAACAAGACGTTGACTGCCAATTTGCAATCTATTTTCAAGGAGGCGGGCGTGACTGTTACCTATAAAAACCCAAACGTCTTCAGGAACCTCCTGGGTAATCCGAAGGACAAGACTCCGCCTTTACTTCAATCAGGTACATATGAAATATCTTGTGGCAAATTCCGAAGGTATATCGAGGCGCGACTTGCAGGAAGATCCATACAAGATTCAAGGAACACACGGCCCACACCTGGTTTGGACACCCAGAGAGATTGGCTGTGGCTAGATACATGTCAGATACCGGACACGATATTCGGATAAAGGACTGCAGACTAGTGAGACACGTAAGAAACAGAAATGCACTTGATGCTTTCGAAACCTTGGAAATCGCTAGAAAAAACCCGGACTCAGTATTGAATGGAGACACAGGGCCCCTGGGGGATTCGATTTTGATTAAGTCAAAGATGATGTTCTTCCCCCTTTTTGTTGTTTTATTTTACTTTGTATAATTTTGTTTTTAAAGCTTTTTGTATATAATTTTATATTTGTTTTTGTATAATTTATATTGAGATTTGTATTTTTCTGTATAATTTTTGTATTTTTTCTGTATAATTGGGATTCTCCCGCTTTTTACGTTTGTAACTTAATTAGAACTATTTTACGACCAGGGTATTTCTCCTAGGTCTGCGCTTTCCTCCTTTATATAGGACTTGCGCTATGTACCAAATTCACTCATATGGCATTGAATAATGAACCTGAAGGGTTTGAAATACGTATATGTCTAATTAAAATTCTTTTTGTGGACAAGAGGTTTTCCTTTGTTATTATGTCGCTTTCCACAGTTATTGTACGTTTTTCATATAGTATTAATATTAAAAATTTCCTCTAAATGTATATTATTATTATTACTAAAAATATAAAAACGTCTCTTTAGAAAGTTTTTAAAACTCAAGATCTTCCGTTGCAATATTTGAACAGCTTGACTGTTTCAGTCATACCAAATCCATAGACAATAAGTAATTTTAGGTACGACAATCGCTTTATACAGTGTTAAAACCGTATTATACTGTTTGAAATAAGCAGTTAGTCTCTTCAAAATACCCAGTCGTTTGGAAATATCCAGTATTAATGAGTTTACATATAAACTAAAAGAGAGAGAAGAGTGCATCAGCACTCCTAGATCTTTTGTGCTGTTTTTTCGTTCTAATACCTTATCACTTACACTGTAACTATAAATAAAAGGGGCAACTTTTCTTGTTTAGGAAAGAATAAAAGATTTGTCCGCATTTAAACGAAGCCCATTACATTTGGCCCAGATACTGACTTTATCTAGAGCCTCTTGCAGCTTTCAATCACACTAATAATAATAACCCACCCAGGATCTGCAACCTTGTCGTGTCTTTATGATCCTAAGAGCGAAACCGACGGGAGAGTAATCTCCTGGTAAGGTCACCCACGTTGGTGAGGTCAAAGGAGAAAGCAGATCACACCCATTCTGAATGGAGACTCATAATCAGTATAGCCTCGGAAAACAGCCGCTACCTGAGGATTGCCAGGGCACTTCTGGAGCCATCGCTGAAGTGACAGCATACGAGCCGATGGCGATAGGATGCCGAGCAGGCGGGCACCTATCAGGATACCCGAAAACACCAGAGCCACTGATGAGGTATCACTCCTGTCTGCTGATCGTGCTTGCCAAAATACTTTTGGCACCACTAAAGCAGGTAAAGCAAGACAACATAGAAAATGGACCAATGAATTAAACCAATCTTTGCTGCGTTGCTATCTAACAATAACAAAACTAGAGACTGAACGTACGGGATATAGACAAACGTTGCATCATAATTTCCTACTAATTACATCCCACATTACAAGATGTTACTGAACAAAATCTATCTGATCAAATTTGTGCCATCTATAGACGGAAACTTGTTCCACAGACCATTATAAACCAAATAATGGCGGAAGTCAGAGGAACAATTAATACCACTGCACTTGATATAAATCCCAGAACTAAGCTTGCTCCTACACCGACGGATACTAACATTAGAATTCCTCCGGAGAGCCATCAAATACATAATATGACCCAGATAACCAATACCCAGGATAAAGCACTGAAACTGGAATTAGAAGGAAAGTTTGCTGAGATGTTAGTAAAATATGGAGATATTCACCCAAACTCCAGACCACTGCTTCCTAAAACGCACACCTCAAAAAAATTGTCTCAGATGATACATATTATAAATAGTGTCATTTTACCAACTTATGTAACTGACAGAGACAATATTGAAGACATACAATCATATATCTATGCCCCTGCTGCCAGTCTAGCAGAAATATTAGGTTTGAACCGAGAAAGGCGTAATGATAAAAATATTAAACGAGGAATTCACCCATGAGAGAGACGACTAATGCAGAAGGTAAATCAATTACGTGCTGATATCGGAAAACTCTATTCTGCCCCTCGTGTATGTAAAACTCGTAAATTACGAGAGATACAATCTATCCGCCACAAATACAGAATTCATACCCAACATGACAGCCAAAATGCAAGTGACGTTCAAATTCTTGACACCTTGAAACAGAAATTATCAAGTTATGTCGCAAGACTGAAACGTTATAAGAAAAGCAATAAATGCAAAGCGGACAACCAACAATTCCGAATTAACCAAAGGAAATTTTACGCACGATTAATGAACAAAGGCAAGACACCTGAGACTACATTAACAGAATTGAATGCCAGAAATTATTGGACACAAATCTGGTCTAAGAAATCCACTCATAACACACCAACCTGGCTCAGTGAAATCCTTTACTCAGGAGAGGCCATGACCTATGATTCTATCACAGAAGCCGATGTCCGCTTTGTAACAGCAAAAACTTACAATTGGAGACCTCCAGGGCCAGATAAAATCCACAATTATTGGTGGAAAAAGCTCTCAGCTACCCACTCGCAACTTGCAAGAATCTTTTCTACCCTGATTGAAGATCCTGACAATATATCATCCCACTTGATGGAAGGCATCGCATATCTTATCCCCAAAAATCAACATGATAATTCCAACCCGGCAAACTATCGCCCAATACTTATCTTTCAACTATCTATAAAGTTCTAACAGCTTGCATAAGTAGGAAAATTTATGACCATGTCTACAATAAAAAGATCATGGCAGAACAGCAAAAGGTTGTACACGTCATGCCCAAGGTTGTAAGGAACAACTGATTATTGACTCAGTAATCCTTAAACAAACTTTTCAAACCTACATGTTGCTTATATTGATTATCAAAAAGCATCTGATTCGGTGCCACATTCCTGCCTTATTCACATTCTCACCCTCTACAAAGTTCACCCAAATATTATCAACTTCCTCCAGACAGTCATGAAACATTGGAAGACGACCATCCAGATACCGACCAACTTAACAGATAATTGCATCGGAAGTATCCATATCAATCGCGGAATCTTTTAAGGTGATGCACTTACAAGGGAACCCCACATAGCCTAACCGCTTTAACAATGGAGTCCTTGTATGGCTATGTATGCTGAAATTTTTTCGTTTTCGCAGTTTATTTTGAAAGAAATACAATTTCGCACTCTCTTACTTTGCAAGCATCTATAGTAGCTTCAGATGAGTAACATATTTCAATTTGGTGGAAATCTGTGACATACATGTTCGAGGGATTCCCTCGTTAGTGCTTTATGGTTTACAATTGCACTCAACCCTTTAAGTACTTTGTTAAACACAACATCCTGCGGATTTGAAATCAAGACTGGCCGTTTAACGCATTACACCCGTTCACATCTATTTTACATGGATGATCTCAAATTATATGCTGCCACTGAAAGACAGCTAAAATATATGCTTGAAATTGTACAAGCATTTAGCGATGATATATGCATGACATTAGGATACAGTAAATGCAACACACTTCATATCCATAAAGGAAGAATCATGACAGACATTGCCAGAGTGCACTCTGACATTCTACCCATGACTAATGAGGATAATACCGCTATCTGGGCATAAAACAGTCGACGAGAATTTCTCATAGCGAGATTAAAACAGATCTTATATTTCGCTTTGAAGACAGATTGCACCGCATCCTGAAAACAGGACTGAACGGCCATAACACAGTTGCTATACCCGTTATATCCTATTCCTTCGGAATACTAAAATGGACAAACACAGACTTTGACAATCAACAATGCAAAATTAGAACAACTCTAACACGTTACAATAGTCACCATCCCATCTCTAGTATTGAACGCATGACCCTACCAAGGAAAGAGGGAGGTCGAGGACTGACAGACTTACAGATACTCCATAATAGATAGACTCATCATCTTCGTGAATATTTCTACAAGCGTGCAGACTCGCCTCTCCATCTTGCCATTGTAAAAGCAGACGTTGGCTCCACTCCACTCCACTTGGCTGATACAGGTCTGCCAACCTCAATAATGACAACTGACCAGCTAAAGAAACACTGGGCATCGAAACCCATCAACGGGAAACACCATCGTGAAATGTCTGCTCCTAATGTCGATCATCGTGAATCGAACACATGGCTTCACCAGGGTGTCCTCTTCAGAGAAACCGAGGCGTTTATGGTAGCCATTCAGGATGGTGTTATTGCTACCAGAAATTATCAGCGACACATTATGAAACTACCTAATATCATTGATGAATGCCGACGATGTGGCGCTAAAGGCGAAACAATAGACCACATCGTTGATAGCTGCAGTGCATTGGTAAAAGAAGAATATTTACCACGACATAATAATAATGCCAAAATTATTCACCAAAACCTAGTTAGTCAACATAAATTAATAGATTCGGTACCCTATTATAAAAACACCCCTCAAAGTGTTCTTGAAAATAAAGAACACAAATTACTATGGGACCAATCTGTGATCACCGACAGAGAAACCCCAGCGAACCGCCCAGAAATCATATTATGGAATCGTACAACCCATCACGCCTTCCTTATCGATATAGCCGTACCCATTAACCGTAATCTCAGCAGTACTTACATAATGAAACTACAGAAATACCAAGCATTAGCAGAAGAACTTAAACACCTTTGGGCCCTTAAAACAGTGACAATAGTTCCCGTGATTATCTCGGCAACAGGAATTGTCCCTACTCATCTGATTTCATCACTTAGTCGTTTGAGCTTACCAAGATGCTTGATTATGAATATCCAAAAAATTGCCATACTTCATACTTGTCATATTCATGTCTTTATCATCCTTGTAATTTTATACTGCACTTGGTGGGAGCCCGTGCAATGTATTTCTTACCAATTACTATTTGTGTGATAATAAATAATAATAATATAATAACATTAAATGACCCTACAAAGATACCTTACAGTTTACATGGGAACAGATCCTACACAAATACCAGGTATATCTAAAATAAACATAAACAGCAAAACAGGGGAAATTTTATCTTACATGAACACATCTTACCACAGTATCTTACCACAGTATATTGAAGAAAATCTATCTTCAGAATACATCACCTACTTATTTACACTGGGGCTCTTACAGTTATATCCACACTGGGTAGGAAACCAATTAATAAACACACAAAAATTATACACCCAACAAAAACCTAAATAGCAAAAGCGGATTGAGTCTGAGACTGACGATATCCGCAAGCAGTTAGGTAGACTTACACCGTACACTAAAAACAAGTTTTCATCAAAGCATAATAAACGCCTCAGACAGTTATTTAAGAAGATTAAAACAAACACCAGACATGAGCAGACCAATCAACACATTACAGAATATACAGACACATTAAAACAAAAGTTAGCTTCAAAAACAACGCCTGAAGAGATACAAAACATGCACTCAGTGCAAACAGCAGAAGCAGTTATTTGCAAACAATGAGAAGACATTCTATAAGCAGTTAAACAAAGATTACACACACACACACACACACACACACACACACACACACACACACACA
>JAHWFO010048558.1:353120-364003 GCA_023313115.1 Rhysida immarginata | reverse complement strand
TTTTATTTAAATTAAGTTGAAATTGAGAAAATGTAAGGCCATGCAGCAGTTGAACATTAATTTTTATTTCATATGAATTCATGATTGTTACCTAAAAAATCACTTTTTTGTGCATCAATGAAACAAAGTTTTGAGAAAATATAAAAATTTCAAATGAAAATCAACGTAAAAAGCGGATTATTCGCTATTTTAAGTATGGCTACTACAGTGTAAAATGCGGCATCGTCCTACCACAAGATGGCTGCCAAGAGGCGACGCGCTTTTGAGGCCGTAAGCGCTCTGTTCACTCTGTGGTAGTGCCCAAGTATTCACCATTTTGCTTAGCACTCAGAAAGTCACTGACATCATTTAGGTAAGCTGGGTGACCAAGACGAGCGGAAATGGTGGAAATTATAGATGAGCATGCTATATCTAGAAGGATAGTATCATTAGACAATAGAAGTTTGAAGGCGCTGTCTATTAACGCTATATCTGAGTCGCACGCTAATAGAGGAATTCCACAACATCCAGAAGCACGATGCCCATGCAGATAATCATTTGTTGCTTCCTGTGGGAAGTTTAACGTTTTTTTAATTTCTGGACGGAGGACATCATCAACTCTTTTCCACTCGGTTTTGGAGAATAGTCTCATTCTTAGGGCAAATTGCATGGATGGGAAGAAGAAAGTACGGATTGCGTCTAAACGTTGCCATGGGGCAAGTTTAGAACGTAGGATTTGTAGACCAGTGTCTATGATGTTGTTTAGGGATCGCCAACAAGACTGGATCATGAAGCCAACAAGACGGCCAAGGAATTTTGTTTTATCACCATCATTGAGATATTTGATTGGGAAATCGGATAGGAAAAGTTGGGTAGGTCTGCTCCCAACTGGAATTTTTCCTGATAGGTGAAGGGTGGAACACTTAAGAGGGTTTAAATGTTATGTTAATCTTCTTTCCTAGCAGTGCAATATCATTTATACAAGACTGAAGGTGGATCGGGTTGGGGGCTAATAGGCATAAATCATCAGCATAGGCTAGACACTGGTGTTGAGGGGCATTTCCTTGTATGAATTTCACTAATGGATCGATTGTGATGTTAAAAATTAGACCACTTAATGGGCAACCCTGCCTAACACCTGATAGGATAGGAACAGGAGAGGATGGACTGGATTCCACTAATATGGAGGACGTGGCGCCGTTATATAGAGATTCGATGATACTGACAAATGTTTCACCTGCTCCTGCTGAAGACAGAGCAACCGAGATTGCCTGGTGGGGACAGAGCCATGCAAGACATAAATCTGTCTTATTTTGGCGAGCGGAGTTCATTCGGTGTTGAAGAATGAAGTTGTGTTCAAATACTCCGTCGAAAAGTAGAAAACCCTTCAGGCAGAATGAGAGAACACTATGTTGTTGACACCACGAGGCGAGTCTTGAGTAAAGGACACTGGCATATAGTTTGTAGATTGTCCGGAGAATGGAAATAGGACGCCAGTTAGAGGGGTCATTAATGTCACCTCCTTTATAGAGAAGAACAGTTGTGGATGATTTCTAAGTATCTGGGATTCGTTTATATTTTAAGCAGATGTTAAATATTAGTGTAAGTATAATAGCATTGGGGTCCAAGCTTTTCCAGTGTTTATATGTCAAACGATCAGAGCCAGGAGATGAATTTTCGCATTTTTTCAAGCGAGAAATCAATTCTTGAGAGGAGAAGAAAGACATATTTATAGGTTCGGGTGCTGGATGCGAGTTGGCGTAGAAGGAAGGGTCGAAAGGTGGACGGGCCCATACTTTCCGAAAATAGGCTTCCATAGCAGATGGATTGATGGAGCATTGTTTGGAATCTCCCTCTAGGATGGCACGCATAGCACGATGGCGATTGTATCTATAGAGCTTCTGAATTGCCTGGGCGTCGTCAGCAATATTTGACCTTAAGCGTCGACCACCAGATGAAGGAGGTGGAAGATGAACAGAAGAAGAAGCAGCGTCAGTAAGATCATCTAAGAGGTGTTGGAAATACGTCCAATTATTATCAGAAGTAGTTCCAGCGTATATCTCTTTGAGAGGTTGCACAGTATAGAAGCCTGATAATTAGTTATCCAAATAGCTTATCCAAAGGCTTATCCACATACTTATTCAAATGACTTATCCAAATAGCTATTCAAATGGCTTTCCAATTAACTTACCCAAATAGCTTATCCAAATAATTTGTACAATTAGCTTATCCATTTATCTGTTTGATAATTAGTTTATCCATTTAGTTTAAAATATATTTCTGTTTCGGAATGCCATTTCGCTTCGCTAACCATGGACTTAAACCGTGGTCATCGAGCGTTTAAGTTAAACTGCCACTTAACGTCTAGTTAAGCCCTAAACTCTCTTGATGCAACGCAAAAAATTTCAAACGGGACTTTAATGAATGGTTACTTTTAACTGACGTTGTTGCAACCAACCGTAAGTGAAACATGATAGGAAAAAATGCAACAGGACCAAATGGAACTACACGAACGGATGGACTTCTTTTTGAGAGGTACTTTCGTATTAGCTTTTGGCGACAGGACACGCAAATAAAAAGCGATTTAATCCACTGTATAAAATGAACTGTACATTATTGTATACAGGGTGGTCCATAAGTCTGTCCCCCCCTTTTATTTTTTGAACCGAAGCAGATATGTCAATTTTGATGAATCCAATGAATAGGAAGTTGTGGGTGGCCTATCCCATGGTGCACTTTTCATCATCCCAAATATGCAAATTAAGACACATTCAAAATTTATCTCAAAAACCGTAAGGGATACAGAAAAAAACCCAATTGCAAACTTGTTCAGCATAAAAAACATACAAAACAAAAAAAAAAAAATCATCCAAATCGGACCAATGGTTCCCAAAAAAAGTTACAAAAAGTAAATAACCATCTCAAACTAAAAAAAGCCAACTGGGCCAAACCAAAGCGAATCATGTTGGTAACACTCTAAAGGGTATGTTCCACATGATGCCCTTCAGCACCAATGCACAACTGAGCACGTAGTTTCAAAGATGCCATCACTCTTGTTACCATATCAGATGTAATGGATTGGCAGGCAGTCTGAATTCTTTGTTGCAAATCCAGCATAGAAGTTGGCTGAGTGGCATAAACATTGTCCTTAAGGTAACCCCACAAAAAGAAGTCATTAGGGGAAAGATCTGGTGGGCGTGCAGGCCAATGAATTGGGCCACCCCGGCCGATCCACTGACCTGGAAACATTGCATCGAGATGATCACAAGTAGCTGCTGCTGAATGGGCTGGAGCCCCATCATGTTGATACCATACCCTTCGAAGTGATGCTAAAGGAAGCTCATCTGCAAATTCTGCCACTACAACATTTATTATCATGTCTCTGTATCGTGCAGCTGTCAACGTCCCTTCGTAGAACAATGGACCAACCAATTCACTATTGATGATTCCACACCAGACATTCACTCTCCAATTCACCTGGTGCACAGCTTCTCGTAACCATCTAGGGTTTTCTGTTGCCCAATAATGGAGATTGTGTTTATTAACCAGACCATCTCGAGAGAAGCTGGCTTCGTCTGACCACAAGACCCAATTGAGAAAGCCTGGGTCATTGTCGATGCGATTTAGCAGCCAATTGCAGAACTCAAGACGAAAATCGTAGTCTGTTGGCTTCAATCCTTGGTGGCAGTGGACATGATAAGGGTGGAATCCATGCATATGAAGTAATCTTAATACTGATTGATGACTGCAGCCAGCTTCTTCAGCAACTGATCGAGTACTACAATGAGGATTAGCAAAAACAGCAGCTAAAATGGCTGTGCTGGAGTCCTCTGATGTGACAGTTGTTGGTCTACCTTGCCGGGTCTGATGACTGACACTTCCTGTTTGCTGAAATCGTTGAACAACCTGGCGAATTGTCTTAGAAGTGGGAACTCTAGCATTGGGATATCTAACTTGGTATTCCCTGGCTGCACCTTTGTAATTATGTGCAAATCCAAAACATAAAACCATACCACCCATTTCTTCTCTACTGTATTCTGCCATTTTTCAGACCTGATTGGCAGTTTCTTCCCCATTCATCAAAAAGCTTCAGCATTTACAGGGCTAGTGGATAAAACCCAACAGGGGGGGACAGGAAGATGCAAATGCAATGTGAGTGCCAATTAACATTTGCAATTAACTTTTTTTGGGAACCGTTGGTCCGATTTGGATGATTTTTTTTTGTTTGTTTTTTTATGCTGAACAAGTTTGCAATTGGGTTTTTTTCTCTATCCCTTACGGTTTTTGAGATAAATTTTGAATGTGTCCTAATTTGCATATTTGGGATGATGTAAAGTGCACCATGGGATAGGCCACCCACAACTTCTATTCATTGGATTCATCAAAATTGACATATCTGCTTCGGTTCAAAAAATAAAAGGGGGGGAACAGACTTATGGACCATCCTGTATACTGTATAATTAATGTACTGTGATGTATATTATAAGCAAATTTCATTTGAAGTTTGCCAGTCAAAAGTTTGTTTGACATCTCCCCCTCCTCGCCACCGCTGCCAGTCGTTGCAGCGCTATTATTATCCTCCTGTATAATATGGTCTCATAATTTTAGGTGCTTTTTTAGGCCACACTTCTTCACATTATAATAAATACAGTAATTAAAAAAAACTAAATTTAATCAATTAGCTGAAAAGTGAATCACACAGTAAGTTCACCAAGGAAAAAAAATTGTCACCTACCACTTGATATTTTTATAGATGAAACTTTTTAATAGATTGCTATTGCAAGGTTATGAAAATATACCACTTTTTTTCCTCCAAAATTTAAGGTCAAAGTTAAATTTAGAATGTGTAGAAAATGGTGAAAATTTGGAATATCTAGGTCAATTTTATCAACTTTCAGATAAAGTAAAGTAAAATGACTTTCATTCCTATATTATAGCACATGATAATCTTATGGTGGCTCATGAATTAACTGATGCAGATATTTTGTAAAATGTGATGGAGCCTCACGACTTGATGATGAAAATGAAGTGACATTTGCTGTTGTTTCTAATTCAAAGCTTTATCAGCAATTTCCACATAGAAACAATACTATCATTCGAACAAAAATCTTCCTGATTCCACTTCAGGTAAAACTGACGACATTGATGGGAGAGGGGGGGGGGGGGATCTGATGCTGCTGCCACGCTAGAAGATTTTTGTTTTTTTGAAAACGAAGAAATTTAGCACTGCAGCCTATCCAATGCTGCAGCTTAATTAACAAAAAGTATGGTAATTAATCGGCTCGGTTAACCAAAGCCTCAGATTATTGAGGCACGAGTCTACTGTAATGAAATTTTAGTTGGCTTAATTAATTGAGCAGGATAATGATTCATTTTAGCTCAAAATAGTTTAAGATTGTAACACTTAACAATATCACAAATCAAGTTGTAGTTGTTAAATTATTTGATTAAATAGTCACTTTGTAAATAATCAAATAACAGTAGCCTATTTTAAAAAAATATAGACTGTAAAAAAGTTATCTTTTCCATATAACAGACGGACGGACACTTTAGAGAATTAAGTATAAGGGAAAGATTCTCTAAAGCGTCCGTCCGTCTGTCTGCCGTCACACTCCCTCTCTGTACTTAATTCCTTTCATAACTCAGAAAATACTCAAGGAATCTCCACAAAATTTTCCATGTACGTAGTTAGTGTTGCTGTGCTTTCAGTAGGGTACTTTTTATATTGTGTTTATATCAATTTTTTAAGTTATTCTTATTTTTCAAAAAGTTGAATTGTTTTCAAAGGATGTCACTAGATGGCGATACTGTCTTATCGAATAGTTGAATAGACTTTTTGTTTTTAAAGTATGTCACTAGATGGCGAGGCCAGATGGCGCACTTAAGTTGTACGAGCGTTAAATTACATTAGCCAAATTCATACGAGAGAGGGGATGAAATTGCTTCTTCCATAAATACAGTAATCCAATTGTTGACTACAACAACAGAAATTGGGCGTTATTTGACATATTAATATTATTTTATTAACTAATTTCGTTTATAGAAGCAAAATGAAAGATAGACCCTGAAACCTGCTGCATACTTGAAGTGGGAAGGTCCGAAAGTGAGCAAAACACATGGCTAAACATGAGGGTACCCGATTAATAATTCTTTCACAGTCCGATCATGGAATGATAAGTTTATTTGAAGTATTTTATATAATATTTCGATCATGGATTCACTTTCAATTTCGTTCCGTACGTATTTTCGATTTATGGTGAAAGTGATTCCCTATCCTTTTTGGCGGAAACTTTGAGGAATGGTTTTGAATTAATTATTCCTTGGGCCCAAATTCGTCAAAAACAAAGATGCCACACAGCTAACATCAATGCTCACTCCTGCCCAGAACTGCCATGGCTTCAATTGGCTTAATTTTGTTAACAGTTGGAACAAACAGCCCGACGGGCATATCAGACGAAGAATGTTTCATTTTATTCAGTTTTTCCAGAATTTCAAGGTCGCTGCTTTCTTCTCTCACGGTCAGTTATACGTTGCTTGCTCCCGTGTGTCCAGCTGTCGAAATCTACATGTTTTTGCGCCACAGGGGGGAAGACATACAACGTTGTTTTCTGAAATGGACTTGATAGCACAATTACTTGACAATCCATGCCTGTGTAGATGATTCATTTTTCTTATCATTTTTTTTTTCATTATTTACTTTTGGACATATAATTTAATTTTCTTTTGTTCCCAGTTCATTGTTAAATCATTTTTGGTTTAAAATGATTATGAAAAGTTTGGAGACTGCTTTCTAAACGGTTTCTCATTTTCTTGCATTTCGTTCATACTTTGTTAATCATAGTTCAATTTGTAACACATCAACGAATCTTTTCCACGCATCTTTTAATATTATTATAAAGTTATAAAGATTACAACTGAATTTGTGAGAGGTCAATCTTTGCAATAAAAACTGATACTGTCAATATGAACAATCACATTCAGGACATGATTCCAGGCTCTGTGACTGGATACAAACAACTTTATTAAAACAATTTCATGTTGAAGAGGGATGTTCATGGGGCTGTAAATACTTCCTTAATTCTCTCAATCTATCTATTAAACATCTAGACAGAAATAATTCATTACTCATAGCCTTTCTTTGATATGCTAAAAAGTTCAAGATCCAATTTCGAATTTTCCTGGCCAAGCCCAATAGTACATGAAATTCCAGAACAAGCATTTTAAAGAATTCTTTCATTTTTCTAAAGTGAATATTTACTGTATTAACCCTTTTAGGACGGGTAAATTTTGATCAAAAACGGGAAAATTGCGCTAATTTATTCAAAAATTTTTTCTAGCCAAAGTATATCTATTTATGGTGAATTTTTTTTTTTGCATAGTTTTTATTGATGCTTAGGCCACTATATGAAACAGTATATTTTATATTATGTGCATAATTTATTTTTAAAAATAACTCTGAAAAATACAAATTTGAGTAAAGAAAAATTAATCTTGTTTTAATGAATTTTTAGAAAAAAAACGAAAATTATTTCCAATTAGTAAGTTAGGCCGAAAATGTGAAGTATTTCATTGTCTGTATGAGAATTAAAAAATAATTAAGAAATTTTATTTATTATCAATGTTATGAATTTTTTTTCATAACTATGTGGAGATTTCAGGGGTTTGAAGTTGGCGACATGACGTAATTTAATGCTAGTTGACGTAATTGCGTAGATCTAACTACAACCAATCAAAATCCAGGCCCCGCCTCTATCCATCAGAGAGCTCTTGAGAATGTGATTTTATGTGCATTTTATACAAAAAAATAGCGCTTGTAAATTGCATATATGCTAAAATAAAATTAAATATTCATTTATTATTATAAAATTTGTATTATTTTTTTATAAAATTCAATGCCATGTGTTTATAAACATGAAAATTCATATAGAAACAAATGAATACTGTTTACATTTTCAAATGAAGCTAATTGAAAATGAATTTCTGTGCGAATTTTAAATAAATTTACAATCATTTTGGATATTGTAAATATAATTTTACAATATATTTTAATTTAAAATTAAAAGCATTTATTACAATTTGGTGCATAAACGAAAAAAATATTTTTGGTTCAATTGATGTTTTATTATTCATGCAAAATAATGAAACGTTAACCAAAAATTTCTAACTATAATATAAACATTCTGAATGCATATATACTAGTCCATTTACTAGTATTTACTAGTCCACATCCAAATTATAAGTCTTAACGTGACGTGAACAATTCTTTATAAAGTAAACAATAAACGGATGAAAACAAAATTACATTCCAACCTTCTAAGCACTGGAGAAGGAGGGGGGGGGGATTTCGGAATGCATTCTGAAATGACGTCATCATGGCGGCAGTCACACCTTATTGTTGTGAATCCGCCTACATTTTACTTTATTTCTATTTTCTAAATTCATTTTATGAATTATCATTATACTTAAAATAAAGAATAGACTCTGAGGATTAAAATAATAAAAAGTTCCCTATACCCAACTGCAATAACAATCTCGCAATTTGGCACGAAAGTTCAACAATGCGAAATCGAAAACGAAGAGGGCACTAAAATTACAAGGATGAAGGTAAGATAAAAATTTTTTTATATATATTTATGCAGAAAAACTTGTATGGAACAATTAAGGAAGCTACAAAATTTCATAAAAAGCAGTTTTTATTAAGTAGAGAGTAAATATATTTTATAATGAAGAAGTATGTAATGGGTATATAAGATCGACGTTTAGTTTGTAACAACCACGCCTGTTCATTTTAAATTAATTATAATAAATACAATATCTCATTCTCTAAGCTAATTATACTGTATTATTATAGAGAAAGGTTTCCTGTATAGAATACAATAATTTTCGTTTTCTTAGACTGAATGATTAAAAAGATAAAAAATTTTATTTCTGACTATATTATTAAAACGAGTAAAAGTGCCATATGGCACTCGGCCAACCTAAAAAAGTTAATTGTAAGGAATTTTCATGTGTTCATACATATATTCAAATTCCGATATTGCAAAATTTCATCAAACAAACAGCCCGACCATCGCCGGGCATATCAGCTAGTTGTGTTACTAAAGCTATATCTATTCATATGTAGTCCAAGGCTACCCACTGGACTTGTGACAGCTGCTCATTTTACCTACTGTTGCTCTGAAGATTCAGAAAATAAAACTATTTCAAATTTTTATTTGATGATTTTAGAGCACAGTGTAGCCTTTTTTCTAAGAAATGCAGAAAATCCTTGCATGCTCTTTAAGAGATAACTTTTCGATAATGTTAGCGATATGAATTATTTGAGGCGATGGATGAGCTGGATAATGCAAAACTGTAATAACTTCATCAATCTCTACTATCACAGCCAGGAGTTCAACTTGACAGCAACACAGATGTCTTTTTGCAAAAAGCCATGGAAAATCTCGGTGATGGCATTGGAAGGACCTTTAATGTCCAAGAGAGTCTTGAAAATTCAAAAAGATGTGACGCTGTAAGTGGGTTTTCTAAGACCACCTTAGCTCAAACTCCCTTCAAATTGGCTGATTTGCTGGTCATGTGGGATCTGTTCCTGGTTAATTTTTTTCACTACAATCCCTGTCCTGAGGTAAAAGCTGTTTGTTCCTCTGAGGTAGTATAGAAAAAGGAACATTAACGAAGTTTGGCTACTGAGAAAATAAACTTTTGTCAGAAACACATCAACAGTTAGAAAACAAACTCTCATTAACTAATACAGTTTCTGGAACTTGCAGCTTTCACAATTTTATTTCTCTCTAAGAGAAGACAGGGGTCAGAGTGGTGAGAAATTTAAGGACCCAATTTTGCTTAACGCTCAGGACAATTTCATGACATAATTTTTTGAAAACAATAAAAAAACCATTTGAGAATGCGAGTTACTGCATTACCATAACTGCGTTAATTGAAGCATCGTTACTGAATTCACGAAGCTGGTGGTTCCATCGCCAATTCTTTTTGATTTTTTTTTATTTTGACTTCAGCTTCAGAGAGAGCATCAAAAAGTAAGTAAAAGCTTTAATAGGCCCACATATGCTATCTATTTGAGAACATGAAAATATGACAGTTAAAGTTAATCACATTAGCTGGATTGAAGCATCAAAATGTTTAAGGGTACGCACGCACTGGCAATTTTTCTTGTCAACTAAATACAGAGTGCCCCAAATTGAAGTATACAATCTTTGAAACATTATAGTTCAGCAATGAAATGAGATAGAAACATAGTTCAGCAATGAAATGAGATAGAAACAAAGTTTGTTGTGTATGATCCAGACGGCGCTGGAAAAGCAAAGCAACACATTCGTTGATGTTCATTAGTTTATAAATCCAAAATGGCAGTGAGACTTTCATTCAACGAACGTAAGTCAATACTGAAGTGTTATTGGAAGTGGAAAATGTTGTTGAGGTTCAACGACTGAGGGTTGAATTTGGTACACCACCGCCACCCAGGGGTAACAATAACAAAACTCCGAGACAAGTTTGAAGCAGAAGGAATGGTGAAAGATGTGTTGAAAGGTCGGTGCAGAAGAAAGAAGTTCCACTGATAACGAGTGTGATGCAGTCATGGAGCTTTTTGCATGATCCGCAAAGAAGTCAGTGTGAGGCAATGATCTCGTGAACTTGGTACCGTCAAATCCAGTGTTCATGGAATTTTCCGTTCACCTCGGAAGAGAGCCTTACATTCGTGAATTGTCCAGGCACTAAATGAGGACGACTCAGAAGTTTAAGGAATAAAATACAGCAATCCTTATATATTTGTTGGGAGAGACCGTGGCCTGGTGGGCTTTCACTGAAACAACTTCTGTGAAGTTAAGCAACATCAGGCATGGTTAGTCACTGGATAGGTGACCAGCCGTGATCCACGATCCTCG